>PUQB01000267.1:43483-332369 GCA_003024785.1 Selaginella tamariscina
GTCAACGGAGAGGGTGAACCGACAAGTCGAGGACTATCTCAGATGCTATGTTCAAGGTGATCAACTTGATTGGGCTGAACACTTAGATATGGCTGAGATATGTTACAATAACTCGACACACTGATCGGATGTAGCCCGATGGAAGTGTTAACTGGGAATAAGGGTGGTATTCCTCAGAGTATGGTGTTACCGAAAGACGATAGCAATCGAGTTCCATCTGTAGCAGAGTTCACGGGACAATTGTATCGAACATGGGAAGCTGCTCGTCAAGCGATGGCTGCAGCACAGGAAAGGTATCGTCAGCAGTACGATAAACATCGCGGGATGTAGAGTATCAGGTTGGGGATATGGTATTGTTGAGTACCAAAAACCTGAAGGTTCCAACGACTCTTTCGAGGAAGTTTCTATCGCACTACATAGGTCCATACAAGGTGGTGAAGCAAGTAGGGAAAGTGGCTTATGGTTAGATCTTCCTCCAGAGTTGGGAACAATACACAATGTGTTTCATGTCAATTTGCTCGAGCCATTCCACAAGGATGAGAAACATCCACATAGATATCAAGTTTACGTCCGCCCCAAGTTAGTTGGTGAGGAAAGAATTTGAAGTTGAGGCGATATTAAAGGAGGAACATTCATGGACGCGAAAACGTAAACGTGAATATCTTGTTAAGTGGAAAGGTACCCGGTGCGAGTCGACATGGGAACCATTGGAGAATCTGCAAACGCGATGGAGTTGGTGAATGAGTTTGAGGCAAGGTCTCAAACTGATTAAGAAATAAAGTTATTTCTTTAACCTAGGGGCCGACAACAACATTAACTAGAGGCCTCCAATATAAATTCTAGTTAATAAAGAAATTAACTAACTTGTTGTCTGTGTCGGGTGACAGACTTTGCAGACGTGCAAAAGGTCTCCAAATGACTTCTTGTCGCAGGTGGTGCCTCCGGCAGCTGAGTTTCGACTCAGTGAACGACGGTTCTGAAGTATTTGGCTTCGCGCAAGGGGGGTAATAAAACTTGTGAACTTTTTGCTGACTCCGCATAGAGTGATTAGTGTTAGTTTTCAGTTAATTTTTCCTAACCTAGTCTAGTCTTGGAGTTAGACGTCAACGAGGACGTTGACATTTTCAAAGGCGGGGAGTGTGTCATAGTTTTTACTATGACTCGACCCTTTACTTTGGGGTTTGACTGTTGTTACCTACCGAGTTGTGTGACGAACCCTAGATGTAGTAGGAAACAGGCCCGTTAGTGCACTTGGGTATCTAGTGATGGTCCGCCGGGTGTCATTAGGTATTTGCAGGAAACTCTAGGCGAAGCTAGAACTTACCTTCTAGAAACTCTCCCCGTTTGACGTTCCAGGTTAGGGTTTTTCAAATATAGCTTGTCAAAATAAGGGTTAGGGACACCCCTAGGGTTGACCTAACCCTAGGGTTGCCCTAACCCCACGCCCTAAACCCCCCCCTAGGGGTTAGGTTTAGGGTTAGGTTAGGACAACCATTTTCTCTAAGGGCTGGCATTTCCGTGCCAGCCCACTTACTCATTTAGGTAAACAGGGGGGGGGGGTCCGTCACATAAATAAGGTAGAGTATATGTAGTGAGGCTTCCTGGGTTCAAAAGAGAGCTCGTTAACCTCCTACCGGTGCAAGCTAAGCTTGTGTCGTCAAGGTGCAACCCTCTGTTGTGCCGCCCAAACTTCCACACGACAGGGTACAACCCACCCTAGGGTTAGACTATCCTTATCGTTGGCAGGATCTTGCCTTTGAGATAGGGCACGTCACTTCCAAGGAGTTAAGATTCCTTGGTCCGAAAACCTGTCCGCAAGCTCAAAGGCATTGCCCAAGTTCACGTTCCACAAAACTAGTGGTCAAGGTGAGTCTCGTTCGTGGACTTAGTTAGCTAGGGTTTGAGTTCCTAGGCTTGGTTCCTAATACGGGTTATTTTACCAGATTTCGTGGGTTTCCAAAGAGGGGATTCCAGGGTTGGCACCTAGCAAGTCGCCTTTGTGGCACCAGGTAAAAACTCTAACATGGTCCACCCTTGTGGACCTCATGACCCTATGAGCTAGCCATTCGTGTGTCTTCTATGGGTTGGTTCCCCTATGGAGCGTTCACTGCTCTCTCTCATATTGCCCCCTTGCCTGGTGTCACATTGTTCGGTGGTTTTGCAATTGTCACTCTTCTGTGTCGTGGTTCGGTGCTCAAGATCGCCTGGGTGGATGTACAACTTTAGGTGATTCCTATTGATCTTTTGCTTTAGCGGCTTCCTGTTAAGGCCCAATAATATTGTCTCGTTGTCAAAAACCTCAAGGATCTCATATGGTCCTTTCCATTCCATTCTAAACTTGCCATTCCGGAGTTCATGTGGCTTCTTATACCACCAAAACCACTATCTTAGTTTGTACTTGATGAGCTTCTTTTTTCAGTCCCTCCCCTGCTTCACATGCTGTAGTGAGTCTCCATGGTCAGTTGTGTCACAAACTGCTCCTCATCGAGCTGCTCCAATGCCGGTGATATCTAGCTCTTTAGTGATTTTGTTGGCAAGGCTTGTCCATGATGAACTCCCATGGCATGATGGCCTCCATGGCATATGTTAGACAGAATGGTGTGGCTCTAGTTAGTGTTTGAAGGTTGTTTGATATGAGATAGATGGTAGCATCACTTCCCACCGTCGAGATTCATCATGGTAGAGCTTCTTGAGGATAGTCACTAGTGTCTTGTTGGTGGATTTTGCCTATTTGTTTCCTTGTGGGTAGTATGTCGTTGATGTGCGATGCTTCATGATGAACATGTTGACCAATTGCGGACGTTTCGTTGATGCAGTGGCTCATTTGGTTTGACACCAGCTCTAGTGGCATCTAAATCTCGCTAGGATGTTCCCATAAATGAACTTGGTCATCCTAGCCATTTTCTCCCTCCCAAAGTGTCGAATGCTAGGCCTCACATGTGTTGCCTCTAGGATCCTGTGATTTCCCACTCAAGGGGACATCTCCTGAGGATGTCATCCCTCCCACGCTTATATAGTTGGTCTTCGATTAGCTGGAATGCCAAGGTCCTTTGAATGAGGCTTTGTTTGTGGATGGGGGACATCCTTAGGAGTTTGTTGATTACCTCGCTAAGGTAGCAATTTATTGATTGTTGTCACTCTTGGACATTTGTGTTGGCTGCTAGTGTGCTGGTTCCTAACATGCCACGATGTTTCACTATGGCTTCAAAGAGGTTGGCATTTGGTATGTCAAGCAGTGGTGCAAATTTGGGTTATTCATTGGTCAGTATCTTAAATAAGAGATCAGGGGAACGTGTAGCTCACATGCATTGTGGACCACAATGAAGTTGAACTTCTATAGAATGAGGATCTAGTCACCCCTTGTTGATGAGATAAAGCAAGGCATGGTGGTCTAGTCTCAACATAAAGTGGTTGCCCAGGAGGTAGTGGCAGAACTTTGAGACCTTGTAAATTATTGCCATGCATTCATTATTCGTTGCTGAATAGTTATGCTTGGCCGATGTCACGAGTCAACTCCAGTACTCGATCTAGTGTAACATCTACACTCTGTCTTCCTGTGATAAGATGGCATCAACTGCCACATTGGACCTGTTTGTTTGTAGATGGAACTGTCAATCTAATCAAGGGATGAGAATGGGTGCCTCCACCAATTGGCGCTTTATGTCTTCAAACACCCTTTACTAATCATCTGTCCATACATATGGTGTCTCCTTAGTGAGCAACTCAGTGATTGGCTGGGCCTATTTGCATATTGCTTAATGAACTTGTAGTAGAATCCTACCTTCCCCAAGAACTATATCAGCTCGATGACGTTTTAGGGTGTGGCATTTCTACAATCACCTGCAATGCTCTCATGTCCATTGTGATGCCCTCCTTCGGATCTAATGTGTTTTAATAGCTTTCCTACAGTCATCCCACACACACACTTTGATGGGTTAAGAGATATCCTGAAATCATGGTAGTGCTTGAACATCCATTCGAGGTGTCCACATGGTCAAGCACTCTTAAACAAAATGGGATTCTTTATAGCCCCAATTAATAATAAGTTTTACTAATTTATTAATAATTTTTATTATTAATTAACATTTATTATAATATTTAATATAAGAATATTCTTTAGAATATTTTTAAAGAAAGAATGACATGATTAATTATTAGAAAACTTTAATTAAAGATAAATTCTAAGAAATATACTACATCTTTATTACTTTCACCATCAAATTTATGTATTTTCTTGTAACCTTCATAAATTTAACATTGGAATTACTTTTTGATGTAGATAAATTTGAACATTAATTAATAATATATCTTTTAATATTTAATATACAATTTTTTCACCACAAATCTTGTTTATGAACAATTTTACAGTTATTATTCATAGTCTTTCAAAATGGATTTTCTGATTTTTTACTTCTCATTAAATTCTTTTACGCATTTATCTTTCATATGACCTTAATGTTGCCCATCATGCAAAGGAATTTTCTCATGTCCTTAATATTGTCATTTGTTGGAAAGACAAACCTATGATGATCAATTCTTTACCTTAAAAAACCAATGTCATATAATGTTTTGAATGCATTTCGAAGTCATCATTTTGACTTTTGCTCTCATTGTTACTTTAAAGATACAAGTGATTATCTCATCCTACTTTTCTAACTCAATGCGAACAAAATTAAAAATCTTTGGGTTTATTATTTTAAGTTTAGCATAAGCAACCTCACGAGATAAGAAAGCATTTGGGTAGAGCCAAGTGAGGTGGATTTTCCCTAGAAAATCAATGCAAATTCTTTTGATAGAGACAAATGTCCAAGTAACATACTAGCACATCTATTTTATCAATTCTTTTGGATGGGTCAAAGATGACTGGGTGTATGGTTGCTATAATCTAGTTAAGTAATGCCTTTTGAGGAGTATCATCAATTGAAGCGTTCCTTTAAAAATTGATCAAATGTGATCATGGGCATTTGGTCATAGCACATGACCAATGCCCATGATCACGTTCATCTCTTTAAGCTTGTTAAAGAGTTTTGTCAAACCAGGGCCCATGACAATATCTTCATGGGAGTTAATTCTACAAGGCAATATGATTTCTTGTTATATATCTCTATGTCTTTTTTTCACATTTGCATTGGTGAAAAAGCATGTTGTTGATATCAAGAAAGATTAGGTGGTAATGAGTAACTTGTGGCGAAGAAGTTTTTAGTGAGTTTGGTGATGCACATTCCAAGAGGCAAAGGTTGAATCTTGTCTCCAGCCTCCTCCTCCACGTCAAGCTAAGAGCTTAGCACCCTAGCGTGAGCACAAGCATGCCTGTTTGTCAAAGTATCCAACCCCTTGGCGACAAGCCCAGACATATGACCTTCTAGCAAGCACCATCCTCAGTGCCAAGGAATGAGGTTCAAACTCCTGATCTTTTGTGTGTAAGGCTTTCTTCAACTAGTTGGGTAACAATTTGTGTCGTCATTGGTTATCTATGCAACTTTTATCATCTTGTCATTGGCTTTCTCTAAAATTTCATTGCCCGCATTGATCTTGCACACTTTCAACAATATCCTTCATGTCTCTATGCTCTTTTGTGCTTCTTAACTTGACCTCCTCAATGCTAGTTTGAATACCTAGTTGAACTTAATGGCTGGAATCCTCTTATTTCTACATAAGTGAGGTAGTAGGACACTAGTCAAGTGCATTTATTGCTCCTTCTGGCATTACCATTGCTAAAGGCTTGATTTGAAGAGACTAGTTTAAGTTCACCACTAGATCATTGTTGCATTCTCAAAAATTGACTTGTACTTCGTTTTGGACTTCTTGAATCTCAAGGAAATTAATATTTTTAGTGGAAGACAAATCCCTCTAAATAATAATCTGTATTTTCATCTCATTTGCTGAATTAAGAAATTGAGGTTTAGAAATTGCATCTTTTGGTGGGAACGAATAAATCTTGAAACATGTCATAATTTTTATTATGACTTGACCCTTACTTTGGACGTTGACTGTTGTTACCTACTGTACTATGTTGATGGTGTTACAACCCGTATAACGAATAAAAGAATATTCCCCAAAAAGGTATAAGCTAGAATATTCCTAAAGAGCTATACCTAGATCTAAAAGAGAATTAAGGACACACTATTATGGGAAGCCCTTTTGGGAGAGCAGCGTGTGGAGACTAGAGATAGCTCAGGGGGGGGTGGTCTTGTGAGGGTCTCTAGTTTGTACATAGTGGTGCTTAACAATTAGTATCAGAGCAAGGTTCAAGATGAGTGCTTGGTGGGAACGAGAGGATAATACCACCTGTGTGGAGATGTTGGACATGAAAGGCAAATTGTCCAAGGAAGGGTTTCATTGGTGGTAAGGACAAGTAGACACCTAAAAGCTTCAGGAGATGGAGCGTGGAGAGAAAGCACAAAGGAGACTTCTTTAAACCACAAAGTAAATTCTGTTTGGTCTTGCTCAATAGGTAAACTACATGGCATGGGAGGAGCCACACACACGTGTATTGTGGTGGAGGGACGACTTGGTGAGCGTCCAATGCGAGTCCTTGTGGATAGCATGAGTAGTGATAACTTGTGTCAACAAAAGTTAGTGGAGGACTGCATCTTGCCCATGAAGACTGTGCCTCAATACGAATTTGAAGGCTCAGCTATCACACAGAGTTACAGTGCTTGTGTGGAGGAGTTATAGCTGGAGGTTGGCAAAACCCACCTGGTGGAGCTGCACGAAGAGCCTTAATACGAGATTAAGGGCTCAGCTATCACACAGAGCTACAGTGCTTGTGTGGAGTTATAGCTAGAGGTTGGCAAAAACCCAGCTAGTGGAGCTGTGCGAAGAGCCTCAATACGGGATTGAGGGCTCAGTATCACACATAGCTACATTGCTTGTGTGGAGGAGTACAGCTGGAGGTTGGCAAAACCCAGCTGGTGGAGCTGCACGAAGAGCCTCAATACGAGATTGAGGGCTCAACTATCAACAATAGCTACATTGCTTGTGTGGAGGAGTTATAGCTGTAGGTTGGCAAAACCCAGCTGGTGGAGACTTTCTTTTTTTGCGAAGCTAGTGCGTGTGGATCCTAAGATCTAGTGGAGCACCAAGCACATGAAGCTTGAGTATAGGAAGTAAAAGACACTGGTTTGGAACAAAGCTTGAGTCTCCAAACAAGTTCTTTTACTGTTACCTTGAGCAAAGCTGTTGTGCGAGGAGTTTGCTGATGTCTTCCCTCCTGAGCTAACTATGGCTACCACATGCAAGAGGTGTGGAGCTGGAATAGGGTACGAAAGCCATTTACCATAAGCCATTCCGACTGAGCCATGCTAAGGAGCAAGAGGTTAAGAGACAAGTGATGGAGCTATTGGAATATGGCTTCATACAACTGAGCAAGTCTCCATTTGGTGCACCAGTATTGCTTGTCAGGAAGAAAAATGGCACCATGAGGATGTGCATAGACTACAAAGCTCTCAACAAGCAAACAAAGAAGGACAGGATGCCCATGCCATGTGTGTATACTATCATGGATCATCTCGGTGGAGCCAGAGTGTTCACCAAGATAGTTGGGCATTTCGAGTTCACTGTTATGCCATTCAGCTTAACAAATGCCCCAGTCACATTCACTTGGTTGACGACTGAGGTTTTTGGTGACTACTTGCATGACTTTGTGGAGATCTTCCTCAACGATATTCTTACTTACAGTAAGAATATATGAGGAGCATGTGCAGCATTTTTGAAGAGTTTTTCAGTTGTTGAGGGAGAACAAGCTCTATGCAAAGAAGAGCAAATGTGCATTTGTTCAGTGCAAAGTGAGTATTTGGGTCACATTGTGACGCCAAGTGGAGTGAAGACTAATCCATAGAAGGTGGCAGTGGTGGAGCAATGGCCAGTTCCTAGCAATGCAGAAGAGTTACGAGTTTCTTGGGCATAGCTGGTTTTACCGGCGGTATGTCAAGGATTATGCCAAGAAAGCTTCTCCATTAACTAGGTGCTGAGGAAGGGACGTTCCCTTTGTATGAAGTGCTTCAGAGAACCAATTTCCAAGCTTTTGAAACAAGCTTTGGTACGTGCACCAGTTTTATATATTGTAGATCCCTCTAAGCCTTATGAGGTATCGTGTGATGCAAGTGGAGTGGCCATTGGAGTTGTACTTATGCAAGAGGGAAGGCCTATTGCTTATAAGAGTCGTACTTGAATTCTGCAGAGCAATAATATCAACGTATGAGCAAGAACTACTGGCTTTATTTAATGCATTATGAGTTTGGAGGCACTATCTTTATGGTGCAAGTTTCAAAGTGTTTACAGATCACAAGACTTTGGTGTATCTGTTCAAACAGAAAGAGTTAAACTCTCAGCAAGCTCGCTGGATGGTTTCCTATTGAGCATTGCGTGGCAATTTCCTATTGAGCATTGCGTGGAAAAGGCTAACGTGGTGGTAGATGCTTTGTCACGTGTTAGGAGAGCCACAATGGTTATAGAATTCCAAACACGCTTATGTAATGCATTAACAAGGATGGTCAGTGAGTTTAGCTAGGTAGTTCAACATGCTCAAGCACAAGACGCTGAGGTGCAGGAGCTCAGAGGACAGCTAGAGCCACCATTCTCATTTTAGGATGGAGTTTTGTACTACAATGGCCGTATGTATCTTCCTCGTGTGGACCATTTGATCAATCAGGTACTATATTTCCATCATGATCACTCGGAGGCTGGTCATTTTGGGGGGAGGAAAACGTATGAGTTGATCAAGAGAAGGTTCTATTGGAAGAATATGAAAGCTAATATCATAGAGAGTACTGCAGGACTTGTGACAAGTGTCAACAAGTAAAGGTGCAGGGAAAAACCAAGTGGGCTATTAGTACCATTGCCTATTTTAGACAGGCGATGGGGCAGTATCTCTATGGACTTTGTCCCCCATTTGCCAAGGACACAATGGCATTGGAATGAGTCCATATTATGCTATGTCTGGACGGCATTCCAAGACAGCTTTTGAGCTAGGTTTAGCAAGTAAGAAAGCTTAAGGCAACATGGATGAGGAAGCTAAAGATCTGAGTGTTGAGCTTAGAAACATTCAGAGTTTGTGCAAGAAAACTTACAAGTAGCTCAGAGCCGAGCTATCAAGTTTATTAATGAGCACAAAAGCTTCCAAGAGTTCTAGGTGGGAGATTATATATATCTTTGCCACACATGTAAGGCGGAACACTGTTATGGCCTTACGGAAGGAACACAATGATAAGTTGTCTCCCAGGTACTCAGGTGTTAGGCACCACTACGTACAAACTAGAGACCCTCACAAAACCACCCGACCTCCTCGAGCTGTCTCTAGTCTCCACACGCTTCTCTCCAAAAAGGCTTCCCCCGAGCTGTCTCTAGTCTCCACATGCTTCTCTCCAAAAAGGCTTCCCATTAGTGTGCCCTTAATTCTCTTAGATCTAGGTATAGCTCTTTAGGAATATTCTAGCTTATACCTTTCTAGGGAATATTCTTTGATTTGTTAACGGGTCGTAACAATCCTCCCCCATTAGCAAGTCCTTGTCCTCAAGGGCAGTATAACTTACTCAACTGGTCCTGTATCATTAGCCTTGTACATCCACAAAGAATCTACCCGGACTCGTTCCTTGTGAGTACTCTCTTTAACTGGCTAACATGAAACACTGGGTGCACCCTCACTCCTTCTGGCAGCCGTAGTCGATATGTCACTTATCGATACGCTCCAGAATCTCATAAGGACCTGAGTACCTAGGAGACAACTTATCATTGTGTTCCCTTCTGTAAGGCCACAATGTGCCTTACATGTGGCAAATACCACTAGAGATATACATAATCTCCCACTGGAACTCTTGAAGCTTTGTGCTCATTAACAAACTTGATAGCTCGGCTCTGAGCTACTTAAGTTCTTCTTGCACAAACTCTGAATGTTTCTAAGCTCAACACTCAGATCTTTAGCTTCCTCATCCATGTTGCCTTGAGCTTTCTTACTTGCTAAACCCAGCTCAAAAGCTGTCTTGGAATGCCGTCCAAACATAGCATAATATGGACTCATTCCAATGCCACTGTGTCCTTGGCAAATGGGTGACAAAGTCCATAGAGATACTGCCCCATCGCCTGTCTGGAATAGGCAATGGTACTAATAGCCCACTTGGTTTTTCCCTGGGCACCTTTACTTGCTGACACTTGTCACAAGTCCTGCAGTACTCTATGATATTAGCTTTCATATTCCTCCAATAGAACCTTCTCTTGATCAACTCATATTTTTCCTCCCCCAAAATGACCAGCCTCCGGGTGATCATGATGGAAATATAGTACCTGGTTGATCAAATGGTCCACACGAGGAAGATACACACGGCCATTGTAGTACAAAACTCCATCCTAAAATGAGAATGGTGGCTCTAGTGTCCTCTGAGCTCCTGCACCTCAGTCTTGTGCTTGAGCATGTTGAACTACCTGGCTAAACTCACTGACCGTCCTTGTTAATGCATTACATAAGCGTGTTTGGAATTCTCTAACCACTGTGGCTCTCCTAACGCGTGACAAAGCATATACCACCACGTTAGCCTTTCCCACGCAATGCTCAATAGGAAATTTGCCAAACTCCATGAGCTTAACCATCCAGCGAGCTTGCTGAGAGTTTAACTCTTTCTGTTTGAACAGATACACCAAAGTCTTGTGATCTGTAAACACTTTGAAACTTGCACCATAAAGATAGTGCCTCCAAACTCATAATGCATTAACAATAGCCAGTAGTTCTTGCTCATACGTTGAGTATTGTTGCTCTGCAGGATTCAAGTACGACTCTTATAAGCAATAGGCCTTCCCTCTTGCATAAGTACAACTCCAATGGCCACTCCACTTGCATCACACGATACCTCATAAGGCTTAGAGGGATCTGCAATACATAAAACTAGTGCACGTACCAAAGCTTGTTTCAAAGCTTGGAAACTGCTCTTCTCTGAAGCACTTCATGCAAAGGGAACGTCCTTCCTCAGCAACCTAGTTAACGGAGAAGCTTTCTTGGCATAATCCTTGACATACCGCCGGTAATAACCAGCCATGCCCAAGAAACTCCGTAACTCTTCTGCATTGCTAGGAACTGGCCATTGCTCCACCACTGCCACCTTCTGTGGATCAGTCTTCACTCCACTTGGCGTCACAATGTGACCCAAATACTCCACTTTGCACTGAGCAAATGCACATTTGCTCTTCTTTGCATAGAGCTTGTTCTCCCTCAACAACTGAAGAACTCTTCGCAAATGCTGCACATGCTCCTTCATATTCTTACTGTAAATAAGAATATCGTTGAGGAAGATCTCCACAAAGTCGTGCAAGTAGTCACCAAACACCTCAGTCGTCAACCGAGTGAATGTGACTGGGGCATTTGTTAAGCCGAATGGCATAACAGTGAACTCAAATGCCCAACTATCTTGGTGAACACTCTGCTCCACGAGATGATCCATGATAGTATCCACACATGGCATGGGCATCCTGTCCTTCACTGTTTGCTTGTTGAGAGCTCTGTAGTCTATGCACATCCTCATGTGCCATTTCTTCCTGACAAGCAATACTGGTGCACCAAATGGAGACTTGCTCAGTTGTATGAAGCCATATTCCAATAGCTCCATCACTTGTCTCTTAACCTCTTGCTCCTTAGCATGGCTCAGTCGGAATGGCTTACGGTAAATGGTTTTGTACCCTATTCCAGTCCACACCTCTTGCATGTGGTAGCCATGAGGTAGCTCAGGAGGGAAGACGTCAGCAAACTCCTCGCACAACAGCTTTGCTCAAGGTGACAGTAAAAGAACTTGTTTGGAGACTCAAGCTTTGTTCCAAACCAAGTGTCTTTCACTTCACTATACTCAAGCTTCATGTGCTTGGTGCTCCACTAGATCTTAGGATCCACACGCACTAGCTTCACAAGAAAGAAAGTCTCCACCAGCTGGGTTTTGCCAACCTCTAGCTGTAACTCCTCCACACAAGCAATTTAGCTCTGTGTGACAACTAAGCCCTCAATCTTGTATTGAGGCACAGTCTTCGTTCAGCTCCACCAGCTGGGTTTTGCCAACCTAGCTGTAACTCTCACACAAGCACTGTAGCTCTGTGTGATAGCTGAGCCCTCAATCTCGTATTGAGGCACAGTCTTCGTGCAGCTCCACCAGCTGGGTTTTGCCAACCTACAGCTGTAACTCCTCCACACAAGCACTATAACTCTGCGTGATAGCTGAGCCCTCAATCTCGTATTGAGGCTCTTCGCGTAGCTCCACCAGCTGGGTTTTGCCAACCTCTAGCTGTAACTCCTCCACACAAGCACTGTAGCTCTGTGTGATAATTGAGCCTTCAAATTCGTATTGAGGCACAGTCTTCATGGGCAAGATGCACTCCTCCACTAACTTTGTTGACACAAAGTTATCGCTACTCATGCTATCCACAAGGACTCGCACTAGACGCTCACCAAGTCGTCCCTCCACCACAATAGCACGTGTGTGTGGCTCCTCCCGTGCCATGTAGTTAACCTATTGAGCAAGAACAAATAGAAATTTACCTTGTGGTTTAAAGAAGTCTCCTTTGTGCTCCTCTCTACGCTCCATCTCCTGAAGCTTCTTTCGCATCTACTTATCCTTGCCACCAATGAAACCCTTCCTTGGACAATTTGCCTTTCAGTGTCCAACATCTCCACACAGGTGGTATTATCCTCTCCTTCCCACCAGGCACTCATCTCGAACCTTGCTCCGATACCAATTGTTAGGCATCACTACGTACAAACTAGAGACCCTCACAAAACCACCGACCTCCCCAAGCTGTCTCTAGTCTCCACACGCTTCTCTCCAAAAAGGCTTCCCCTATTAGTGTGCCCTTAATTCTCTTAGATCTAGGTATAGCTCTTTAGGAATATTCTAGCTTATACCTTTCTGGGGAATATTCTTTGATTCGTTAACGGGTCGTAACATCAAGTCCTTATGAGATTCTGGAGCGTATCGGTAAGGTGGCATATCGACTACGGCTACTAGAAGGAGTGAGGGTGCACCCAATATTTCATGTTAGCCAGTTAAAGAGAGTGCTCATAAGGAACGAGTCCCGGGTAGATTCTTTGTGGATGTACAAGGCTAATGATACAAGACCAGTTGAGTAAGTTATACTGCCCTTGAGGACAAGGACTTGCTAATGAGGGGAGGATTGTTACGACCCGTATAATAAATCAAAGAAATTCCCCAAAAAGGTATAAGCTAGAATATTCCTAAAGAGCTATACCTAGATCTAAGAGAGAATTAAGGGCACACTATTATGGGAAGCCCTTTTGGGGAGAGTAGCGTGTGGAGACTAGAGACAGCTCGGGGAGGTCAGGTGGTCTTGTGAGGGTTTCTAGTTTGTACGTAGTGGTGCCTAACAGATGGACCCTAGATGTAATAGGAAACAGGCCTGCTTAGTGCACTTGGGTATCTGGTGATGGTCCGGCCATGTGTCATTAGATATTTGCAGAAAACTCTAAGCGAAGCTAGAACTTATCTTCTAGAAACCCACCCCCAATTTTGACGTCCTAGTTAAGCTGATTGGTTAATGTAGATGAGTTCAGCGTGTTTAGTAGGGTTAGGAACACCCCTAGGGTTGACCTAACTCTAGGGTTGCCCTAACCCACGCCCTAAAACCCCCACACCCTTGGGTAGGGTTTTAGGGTTTGAGTTAGGCTAAGTTGAACACTCTCTCATTAACTTAATAAGGGGCTAGCTAATTTAGTGCCAGCCCACATACACATATAGGAAAAGGGGGGGGGGGGGGGGGGGCTCTCTCACATAAATAAGGTAGAGGTAGAGTATGTAGGAGTGAGGGTTCCGAGGTTCATGATTGAGCTCGTTACTCTTCTCCCGGTGCAAGCTCTAGCTTGTGTCGTCAAGGCACAACCATCTGTTGTGCCGCCCTAACTTCCAAACGATAGGGTACGTCCCACCTTCGAGGTAGCACACCCTTAACATTGGCGAATCCATGCCTGAGAGGTTTTGTCGGGATGCATGTTTCAAGAGGCAGAGGTTGAGGCTTGTCTCGAACCTCTTCCACGTCAAGCTAGGTGTAGCACTCACGGCCAAGCAAGGCACATCCATGTCCTTGTCCAACTATGGGCGTGGGATCTTGTTTGATAGGTTCACATTGCCTAGTTCTTGAGGGTTCACTGAGGGGTTTAGAGTTGGCATTTAGGAGCCACGTTTGTGGCACTTTGTGCAACTCTCAAATCTAAGGGCTATGGCATGATAACCCACATCGTGGAAGGCAGTGTCACATGGAGATGTGACAGTGGGCTAGACGTCACACGATACAACGCCCAAGGCACGCCCTTTGGGGTTGTGTCATGGGCTTGTTGTCAAGGGGTTGGATACTCTAGCAAATAGACATGCTTGTGCTCACATTAGGGTGCTAAGCCTTGGGCATTTGCTCAAGGGAGGTTAGGTCTCGTAACTAGGTGTGCTTAGCACACTTGGCTAGGAGAGTGTTCTCCTTGGAATCCAGGGGTTGAACAACCTAGCTTGTTAGCAGGAGCCTTTTCGTGAAGCACTCACAAGGTCATGTACTTAGGGTTATCCAAACCTTGCCTTAGGGAGTTTGCTTAGCAAAACACTCGTGTTCGCCTTCTGTGCACACTTGTGTCCTCACTAAGTATTAGCCCTAGGTCTAGGGTATGACTTCGCCTCTCAACCCTTAGGGGTTAGTCGTGGTTTAGGGTACCCCTTGTCACCCTAAAGGGGTTGTACTCCCGAATGAGAATGATTCCGCAAGGGTAAGTGACGATGCCTTGGCTCTGTCACGGGGGTATGTATGAGACACATCTCCTTTGTGGGGTTAGGGCATGAGCCTGTCTAGGTCTACTAGGACAGGATCCTAAAGTCTACTTGGGTTATTCTCTAGGGTTTAGGGGTGGTTATTCTAGGGGACTTAGGGTAGGACTCTGAGTTTTCTACCTAATTGGGCCTCTGAGTCAGACTCTTAGGGTTATCTTGGAAGACTTAGCGTTGCTCACACAGGGTGATGACGTCGAATGGCCACTTGGCAGCCACGTGTTGGCCCTTCGTGTTAAAACTCTGACAAAACATCTCCAAACACTCATCGAGACACACCTTAGTTGTTTCCACATGAACAATGTTTTTAGCATTGAAGTCTTTGGTTGCCTCAAACCTTGCGTGGGTGGACTGTTGTGTCCCCTAGATGTGGAGTTGCCAGAGTGCTATTACCAACGCCCACCTCTAGGACATGTGGGGGGTCCCACCCCCGGGGGGTTCACATGGAGCCTCTCCATGGCTGTGTGCTTGGAGGTTGGTTGCTAGATGAATTGAGTTCATTGGGCCTGGTGGCAGATAGAACGCCCTGGCTGTCTACAAGCTCCCATGGTCAATAGCTAGCTAATGATCACCTTGTAGCATATTATGGAGGAAAAGAACTAGAATCTATTCAGGAAAGAAGAATACTTTCACCTCCTATATGAAGGGGAAAAGCCTACCTAGTTAAGATCTATGCTATATTGGGCTATTCTAAGATTGGGTCCTCCCTGGCTATTAGTGTAGCCAGGGGCGCTCATGTTGCTTGTTGTTGTGGGAGTGCCTACTCAAAACCCGATATGAATTTATGTTTCTATGTGGATGGATTCCCCCTGTTGAAGCTGATCTCCTCTTATATTGATGGACACGTGGTCCAATGATTGGTAGTCAACCATGTCACCATCATTCACTTAATGGAATCTTATGATGGCCACCTATATCGTCCTTCCTCATGATGACCTACAATTGTCATTGCCATAACCAGGGCTCATAATGCCCATGGTTGTCCTCTTGCGGACCCCCTATGGACCTCCGGCCGTCCTCTTGGGACCTATGGCAGTCCCCATGTGGACCTCTAGCCATCCTCACGAGACCTCCGACCCTCCTCACAGGACTCCCACACCTCCTCCGCGGGACCTCCACACCTCCTTTGCGAGACATCTAGTGTCATAGTTTTTACTATGACTCGACCATTTACTTTGGGGTTTGACTGTTGTTACCTACTGGATTATGTGACAAACCCTAAATGTAGAAGAAACATGCCTGCATAGTGCACTTGGGTATCTAGTGATGGTCCAGCCGGGTGTTGTTAGGTATTTGCAAGAAACTCTAGGTGAAACTAGCACTTCCATTTAGAGAACTCCCCCGTTTTGACGTTCTAGGTTAGGGTTCTTCACAAATATAGCTTGTCAAAATAAGGGTTAGGGACACCCCTAGGGTTGCCCTAACCCCACGCCCTAACCCCCCTAGGGGTTAGGTTAGGACAACCATTTTCTTTAAGGGCTGGCATTTCCATGCCAGCCCACTTACTCACTTAGGTAAACAAGGGGGGGGTCCGTCACATAAATAAGGTAGAGTATATGTAGTGAGGCTTCCTGGGTTTAAAAGAGAGCTTGTTAACCTCCTACCGGTGCAAGCTAAAAGGCAAAGGCATTGCCCGAGTTCACGTTTCGCAAAACTAGTGGTTGAGGCCTTGCTCCGACCGCCTCAACCACGCCAAGCTAGGAATGACACCTAAAACTCAACTAGTCCGTTTATCCTGATTCACAAGGTGAGTCTCGTTTGTGGACTTAATCAATTAGGGGTTTGAGTTCCTAGGGCTTGGGTTCTTAATACGGGTTATTTTACCAGATTCCATGGGGTTTCTAGATAGGGGATTTTAGGGTTGGCACCTGGCAAGCCGCCTTTGTGGCACTAGGTAAAAACTCTGACAATTGGTATCGGAGCAAGTTCTCTGTGGTCAGTAGGACTGCCTTAAGTCGTAGGGTGTTTCAATGTTTAGATGACTCTAAATTCTTAATATACTCTATTGTTTTTGGTTGACATGTCTGTATTCTGCACAGAGAGTTTGATCCTGTGAGTTGTCAAACTTTGGTCAATGAGTCGGCGTGAGATTCTAGGTATGTCCAAAAGTCTTATGCTGATTTAAGCTGATGCGTGTGGGTGTGCAACCTATGCAGGGTGTCTCCAACTTCACATTGGGAATCTTCCAAGCATATTCTTTGAATGTTGAAACTACGGTTCAATACGATGAGCAAAAGAAAGCAACCAAAGCCTGAGGCAGAGAGGGCTGTCGCAGAGGCTCAAAATGAGGAGATGGATGAGGCTGATCTGGGTCGACCCCCTAGAGTTAGACAACGACCTGGTTGGCGAGAAATAATGATGGATGCCCTAAAGAAACTTCGAGGGGATGTTTTGGGGTTGAACAACCAAATCGATAATGTTGTCGAAATAGCTGGAAACACATGAAAAAGGAGATCAAAAAGCAGTATATGCCGAATGATCTCGGTTTGCGATTGCGTATTGGCCTGGCACTTTGTCAACAGGGAGTTCGAGGAAGTCCAATGGACCACGTTTATCGATTCAAAAGTGTACCATGATTGGTGCCAAATATGAACGATGATGAAGCTCGAAGTTGCTTCATGGCTAGCTTGAATGAGAAGATGCGAAGGAAAATCTTAAGGTACAAGCTAACAAGCTATCGGGAATGTCAAGAGGCAGCTCAAAAGGTTGCTTATGGCATGTCGTTAGAAAACTTGTACAAAGGGGAGGAAGCAAAACCTAAATCAAGAAGGTTTCTCCAAAGTTTGAGTTCAGAAGGTTTAATAGGTGACCAGATCAATCGCCATCAATTCGAAGTGCAAGTCCCTTTGTCGGCAGTTCCAAGTTTTCGGACACATCAAGACCCACCGGATTTCAAAAACCATTGGCATTACACACACCTCAGCAGGCCAAAGGATCGGCTCCAAAGTCTGCTCAGTAGTGGGTCGGGGTCTTTAGGCGGGGTTGTGAAATGTTATAATTGTAACAAGCCTGGTCATTTTGCTAAAGAGTGTCGGGCACCCTCACAACAATCAGGACATTTCAAGGCAATGGTAGAAGAGGAAGTTGTTGAACCAGAAACGCTTGAAGATCCAGAAGATGAGTCAGAAGAGGTAATGTTGTGCCAGACACAACCTGCCTTATTGCTATTTAAAACAAAACTGACCCTTTGCTATATTTGACAGGAAGGATACGAGGGGACGAGTCGAATGATGATCAATACTGGCAGCAACATATAACTTCATATCATCTAGTCTAGCTCGTCGATTGAATTTGGATGTAAGAAAGATGTGTAAATAAAGATCAATTTTGGCAAAGGTTCTCAAAATACTAATAATATAGCAAGGGCAGTTCCTGTCCAAATCAAAGATTGGAAGGCTAACTAGACTTAGTTGTCTTGAATATGACGGGGTTTGATTTTTTTTGTGTATGGAATGGTTCCATAAACATGTAATTAAAATGAGGGGTTCCGGAGATAATCGAATCACGCTTGCAGCTGATAAAGAGGACATTAGAAAACAACGCTCAAGATGAAAACGTTAATTGATAAGGATTGGAATCCTATGTTCCTTACATTAACTCAGCTGCGTAAGGCAATTAGACATCGGGAATGTGTGTTTCTTGTAATGGTATTGGATACTGGTGAAGTCAAAATAGGAGATGGTCAAGAATCTGTTCCTGAACCTATTTTGAAAAGTCTTGAACATGTTTAAGGATGTGTTGCCAAAGACTTGCCGCGAGTTACCTCCACGTCGAGTTGTGGACCACAGGATAGAGATTTTGCCAGGTTCGTCTCCACCGGCAAGAGCCCCATATCGGTTGAATCCTCAAGAGTTAGTAGAATTGAAGAGACAGCTGACAGAATTGATTCGAGGACACATTCGACCTAGTCGATGCCGTATGGTGCACCTATCTTGTTGTAATGAAAAAGGATGGTACGATGCGAATGTGTGTGGACTATCGAGCGCTGAACGCGATAACTATCAAAAATAAGTATCTTGAGTGGACGACTTATTTGATAGGCTATCGAAAGCAAAGTATTTTCAAGAATAGACTTGAGATCGGGTACCATCAGATTCGGGTAGCAGAGAATGACATTGAGAAGACCGCTTTTCGAACGCGTTATGGATCATTTGAGTTTCTAGTCTTACCATTCGGGTTGTGCAATGCTCCAGCAACTTTTTGCACAATGATGGATGATGTGTTTAGAGACTATCTAGACGAGTTTTAGTGGTGTATATTGATGACATTCTGTTTTCAGTTCGACAATTGAGGAACATGTGGAACACTTAGAAAAAGTGTTTCAGAGGTTGAGGAGAACCAGTTGTATGCTAAAGAAAGCAAGTGCATTTGGTCAAACCAAGATAGATTTCTTGGGACACTTGATCTCAGGTGGGGAGGTTGCCATGGATCCAAAGAAAATTCAAGCTATTACCGAGTGGATGACTTTAAAAGATGTGCATGAAGTTAGATCATTTCTTGGTCTGACAGGGTATTACCGAAGATTCATAAAGGGTTACTCAAAATAGCAGCCCCATTGACAGATCTTACGAAGAACATTCCATGCATTGGACTCCAGAGTGCCAACGTGTTCATCAAACTCAAAGAGGCTATCTCTTCTGAGCCAGTTTTGCAGTTGCCCATCTTTGAAGATCCCTTTGAAGTAGAATGTGACGCTTCCGACTTTGCAATTGGTGTATTGCAACAGAAAGGACATCAGTGTCCTTTTTCTCGAAGAAGTTAGATGCCGCGCAAACTCGATGGCCTACTCACGAAAAGGAGATGTATGCTATTGTTGCTTCTTGGAGTATTGGCGTCATTATCTTCCAAGTCATGGCATTGTGGTTTGGCAGATAGTGTAACTCTAAGGTATTTTTGAAACTCAGCCGAAGCTATGCCAAAGTATGCTAGATGGCAGCAGAAGTTCATGATTTCTAGCCTGAAATTAACATAAGGCGGGAAAGGACAATGTGGTAGCGATGCACTCAGTAGGAAGGGTCATCTTCGTGTTATGTTGGCACCCGTGTCAACTTTGGTGGATGAATTTGTGACGGCGTATCCTAGGACAAGTTTGCTAAGGAGGCTTTAAGCTTGGTGGCAAAGAGGAAATAAGTTTATCAGTTATGAAAAGATGGTAATATTCCAGCAGGAATAGAAAGTCAAATGGATGCACTCAAACAGGCACATTTGCGGTATGAGATGGAGTTCTTTATTATAAAGAAAAGAGACTCTATGTTCCAGAAGGACATGGAGGGAGAGGCTGTTAAGAGAGCATCACAACGTTTTTTTGGCAGGACATGGTGGAAGGCATAAGACGTTGGCTTTGTTGAAACAAGGATTCTATTGGTCGAGTATGATAGACGATGTTGCTAAGTGTCAAGACATGCCCACATGCCAACAAGTGAAGAGCCGATCACAAAAATGAGCTGGAAGTTGCAGTGTATACCAATTCCGGAGCGGCCATTTCAAAGTGTTACTTTAGACTTTATCATGGGATTGCCAAATTTTGTGGTTTTAATGCACTCATGGTAGTGGTCGATCGGTTTTCAAAGGTTGCTCATTTTGTTCCAATTGTAGAGACAGTGATTGCAAAAACAAGCAGCAAAGTGTTCTTCCACGAGGTCGTAAGAGTGCGTGAACTATTGGAAATCATGATCTCAGATCGGGATCCTTGGTTGACGGGGAAGTTTTGGGGGACGTTGTTTAAGCAGTTTGGTACAATGATGAGGTTCAGTACGGCTTACCATCTGCAAACAGATGGTCAAACCGGACAAGTCGAGGACTATCTCAGATGCTATGTTCAAGGTGATCAACTTGATTGGGCTGAACACTTGGATATGGCTGAGATATGTTAAATAACTCAATACACACTACAATCGAATGTAGCTGATGGAAGTGTTAACTGCAGAGTATGGTATTACGAAGACAGCATAGGAAAGGTATCATCAGCAGTTGATAAGCATCGGTGGGATGTAGAGTATGGTTGGGGATATGGATTGTTTAGTACTAGTTGATGGTGGTTAGACAGCGTCAAACGGCCAGCCAGTGCACACATCAGCCAGCACGGATGAGCAATGGGATGAAGCGCCGGATAAGGGAGATACTTTAGGTATGAATTGATAGCGACCAATGTTAGACGACAGCGTAACTAGACGTAGATTCGATCGTCCGGACCAACTACCTAGGGTACATAAGACAACATGCGTGAGGGAGGCGCATAAATGTGACAACATGACTCTGTCACCAGGCAGCAAACCAGTAGGAAGGCGCCACCTGTACCTAGGGTCTAGCATTATGTAACCACTATATAAGCAGGAAGGCGGGTAGTGGGTCGGGGTCTTTAGGAGTCAAGTATGCGACTTATATTCTTGCTCCTCTGTCAGAGATTTTGTACTCGAACAGGCAATATAATATATCCATATTCCTTTTATTCACCTTACAAACGAGTGTTCCCGCTTGTCCTACTCCTGGACTCAGCAACACTCTCTGCCAAATCACCGTAGTAGAACTCCCTACCCTGTACATGGGCCCTCACGGCGTCCGGGTAGAGGCCATCCAACACCTTCCACATTCCAAGGTAAGGCTGGCTTGCTGGTTCGGACCCTCGGAGTTGGACGCTCTCCACAGCGTCTTGGCGACCACTGTAGCTTCCTAAGAAGCACTACATCTAGCCTACGGAGTCCCTGACGACCATTTGTGGCAACACAGAGGGATAGATAGTACACACATATGGAGTTCACTATAGCCCAAAGAAGAACCGAGATTAACTCGTTCGAACAAATAATGATTGAAGAGAACCAGCTAGCCAGAGGATGCGACGGGCTGGCCAAGGGAGGTTGATGAAAGGCAGTGAGGCACCTTGGTTGCTGCAATTGACCCCTGCCTCACCTACCCGAGGGAATGACGCATGGCCGAATTCCGAGCAGTGGTAAATCCAGCACACCAGCGGCAGAGGCAGTCGCACACCGCCGATGACGAAGAAGGATATGAAGGAACCACAACACGTCCGGGCAGTCTAGGCATAGTAGCATGCTGGTATGAACAGCACCTGGACGGGCGACTTCGCCCGACAATAACCTATGATGTAGAATGGGATGGATGGAAGACGATGAAAGCCTCCGCCTCTCGACATAGGCAAAAGTGATGGCCATGATGAGCGCCCACACAAAGAGTAGAACCCGTGTTCAATGAGTACCTTGAAGGAGGAAACCTCGCACAGGACAACCCCAGGAAAGGGCAGGCCTGCGACGGAGGTAGGAATCTCGAGGGGCGAAAGCAACACGGATACGGGGGACGTGAGCTGGAAGTCCAGCGTGACCAGTGCCATGACGGACGTAAGGTAGGAAACCCAGGGCCGTCGTCACCCAGGGTGACACGGGGGGTCCATCGCTGCCCAGAAAGAGGGGAGGAAGAGCCTCATCCGGAAGGCCCCCGTAGGGAGGGGCATCGATTGCCAACAAGGCAACCTTTGCACCAGGAGTTTAGCCGATCGAACGACGCAGCAGGCCGGTGGTTACCAGGATGAGAATCCAAGGCTTCGGAAGGCCGGGGTACACATGGGACGACCACCTGCACGAAGGCGACTGGACGTTGACGAGCTGATGGACTAGAGGAGGCACCAGAAAGAGGGGCCACATAGTGGCCACTCTAGAGGAGGGATGAGAGAAATTCGTCCAAGGGCAGGAGAGATTCGCCTGAGCGACTAGTATCGCACTGGCCCCGCAAGGGAAATCCGCCAGGGTACACAGCAAAGCCGCAACCATCACCAATGGGGGATACCGTCTCAGGGCGAGGACGAATTGCCCCATCGATCACGACCGTCTAGACGTCGCGGGAGATTTAGCGCTTGGTCCTACAAAACCACTCGCTGGAGGAGGGAATACCGTCCAACCAAGGTAAACCGCGCCACTAGCCGTCAGGTCGGTCCTGCGGAGGGGGCCCCAAGGGACAGCCGAGAGGAGCCCGTCTCATCACCCACCCTCAACGGGAGCGTAGGGCCGCGAGGAAGGAGAAAGGTACCCGTATAATACCGGGACGTGGACTACACCATGTCCAAAGCGGAGGGTCTGGATCGGAGCACTTCTCAGGCACAATGGGATGCCATGGGAACTGACCTGGTTACCTTACTAGCCCGCCGCTCAATCGAATGCAAGAGAGCACTGTAACAGTGCCCTTACCCACGTTCCGTTCAGCGAAGGGAGAAGACACAGACCAACATGTACACAAGTTCGAACAGGTGTGTGAACTTCAGAGTGTAATTAACAATCACAAGAAGCTAAGTGCCTTCGCATGCACTCTGGACAAGAAGGCACACGCCTGTGGATGCGATTCCATGAGGCAAGCAAAGGAGCTCGTTGGGAAACCGTACGAAGGGCGTTTTTGGATACCTTCCAGAAGGAAAAGAGTGAAGAGGAGGTGATCCACAAGCTAACAAGCTTGAAACAGAAAGCAGGAGAATCGGTGGACGAATACACGGTCCGCATGCTGGGGTTATTGCCCAGCTAAGAGACGCCCCAGTTGACCTGACCAAGAAAATGTGGTACCGGAAGGGACTGCGGCAACAGATCCGCAAGTGGATCGGCTTAGATGACGATCGACGTTCGACAAGTTACTCCAGTACGCCAAGTAGGCTGAGAAGTGGGAAGCTGAAAGACGCCAAGAAAGGAAGGCGCAAGACAAATCGGACGCAAAAGAGGCGAACAACACCACATCAAATGAGGAAAACCTCTCTGATGCTCCAAGGCTGACCAGAAGGGAGAAATGGTCAGGCACCAAGGACACAGGCAGCTATAGCGGGGGGAAACCCAACGAGGGGCCACATAAAAGAAGACTTATTCACAACACTGGCTCAAATGGGATACACCGCACGGGGGGACAAGTACTATCGGGTATGTAACATCCGCGAGTCTCACAACACAGACGATTGCTACTGGCTGGCCGAACTCCTGAGCAAAAGGTTACCACAAGTAGCGCACAAATGGTAGACGGGGGACCGAAGGGGGGGCAGATGGTCGAAGGAGTTACGGCCGTAGGACAGAGGGAATAACCAACCCCGTAGGAGGTCCTGTTCGGGAGATGGGAATTGTAGGTCCTGTTCTCGTGAGCTGCCACCGTATCGACCCAGGTATGGCGAAGAGAGAGACGACCGGAACGCAAGGAGGCATTGTGCGCATTGTGCGGAGGCCCACACCACTTTACCGGTGTTCATGGGTATCATTAATCAAACCAATGCTAGAAGCACAAGCAGCCGGCGTTGCCAGGGCGAGTAACGGCAAATCCTTGCTAACCAACTCCAACCCCTGCACCGCAAGTGAACCAAGTACAGTGGTACTGCTAGAACAGGACGGCAGGACAAACAGGCTCCCTTAGCGAACGAAACAAGGGAACTGCAAGGGTGGAGATCCAGGGGAGCACGAAGGCGCGAAAAGAGGAGAAGGCAAAAATACCCCAGTAGTAAAGCAGTGGGTAAAGAAGCAACCGGAAGACTGACCGTCTCGAGACCCGGAGCCTAGCCAAGGCCATGAATCGCTAAGAAAGGTAAGGAGACAGCAAAACAGCACATGCAAAAGGGGGAGGCCTAGACGGGTCAGAACAAGAAACGCCGTTGGTTCCCACCACACGATGGGGGAATCGTGCACGACCAGCAGCAAGTCCCTCACCAAGAGGCACTGCAACCATAGTGGACTACATAACGACGTACCAACCATCCGGTTTGCATGGCGGGTCACACTGGGTAGTACGACTAGGAGTACCAATAGATACAATTCTGCACCAGACGGGCGATAAGGTCCGTACCCACAGGCCAAACCCAGGCCCACGCACAGAGATTCGGGGCATTGGAATTCAAGAGCCCAGTGGGCGCGGAGGATGGAACAAGGCAAACAGAGACCCCACAGGCCGACCCCGAGATTGGGTTGCACCAGGCAGGAGACCTATCATCAGAACCAGGTGAACGTGAACAAACTAAGGATCGCAGGGGGAGCAACCTAAGCCTGAAACTATCCAGCACCAAACATGGTTCACTAACCACTAAGACGATTCTAGAGGGCCCATGTGGACATACCCAAGTCAGATGGCCGCTCCAATCAAGCGAAGCCACCCTAGATCGTATAGCTGGGATCGGCACCTTACCGGTCTTTGCCCCAACGGGAAGTACCCACTACCACTGCCAATTGGAGATCGACTCAGGAAGTGGGGGGGAGGAGAAGCTCCGGCATAGACCCTCCCTGGTAGAAGTAGGACACAAAACCCTAGGTGGGGACAGACAGGGTCAGTATGGGGAAGAAGCGGACAGGAAGGGATCAACAGGTAAGACTATGCAGTTAGGGCCAGGATGGGCCCACCAGGTAGCATCAAAACACCATAGTCAACTATAACGGACAAGTTCATGACGGGCGGCCGATAGTAGCACGCTGGTCACCCAGATGAAGCATGACTGAGGAATCCTGAGGCAAAGCAATCGAACCACGGGGTGACGCAACATGGAAGATGGAGCGGTCAGAAGCAGAATCTCCAAACGCATGTGTGTCCAGCTCACAGGATACATGGTCCACGAGGTTGGACTGCATGCGTGAGGCAAGCACTACAAAGGCAATGATGGACGGCGGCGCCATCATTGCGTATCTAGGTACAGGAATAGACGCACTAGTCACCTCGGAGGATGCACAAGACTGCCACAACACTTATACTCAAGAAGGAGGTGTACAATGCCACACTTCACTACCATGACCACAGGGTGGACAAAGAGGAATCGGTCAGTGGTAATCAGAGAAATTCACATGTCATCAAGGGCCAGGAACAATCAGCAGAGCTGGTGTCGCCCAGGCACTCCAAGTTAAGGAATTAATCGGGCAACCAGACGTCCGACAAGTCAGGAGGCAATTGCAATTGGATGAATTCTTCAACTTCGTGGGGAGAAGTGGGACCCAAGATTCGCTGAGAAGGCCAGACCAATTTCTAGTCAGCGGAACTAGTAGCTAGTCAACTGGGCATAGGGAATACAATTATGCACGGATGGGAGCACAGTCTTCTGCATTATATTCGACGAACTAGCGATAGTCTTTTACTACAGGGGATGGCCTAGCCCTAGGGGAATGCTCGGACATGGAGGTTCAATGGCTCGCCACCACAGGAACTCAGGGACTACAAGGTATACAAGCAAAGGAGGAAGCAGCCAAGTTCGTAACGCTAATGACCTTCATGCTTACGAAATAACAGGGAGTCGGTACCAGGCGACTGGCAACGATTCTGCAGGGTGTGGGAAGGAGTCGCAGTAAATTGGGCTGACTACCTTAAGCAGTACCTGGTTCCAGCTCTAACTAGTGGAATTCACGGAGTTCGAACCGGCACTAAGCAAAGGGCTCCCCACAGCCGGGCATATTGCTATTATGACCACAGGCTGTCGGCCGAATGGTAGTGGAGCACCACACCACTCCAATGAAAGAACAGCCAGAACCCCTGAGTCGAGGAACAGGATTCAACGAGGAACCGGCGTACAGAGAACATGAGTCAATAGAGGAAAACCGACAATAGAAGAACATGACTCAATAGAAGAACAGGCGTCAACAGAGGAATAGGCGGAGGGTAGCTCCTTTCTGGACCAGGAATCACCAGGGTATGGAACGCCGGAACCCATACACACAATTCCCCTGGCCGTAAGATCCCCACTACCGGAATCCCCGACAGGCACAATCGAGCAATCCACCGGACCCAGCCATGGAGGAGAGAAGGACAAGCCCAAGGACGAGTGCGAGAGTAACTACCAACATTTTTCAGGCCGACGGACGATGGACCTCCACAGTCTATACTGAGCTCGTGGGGCCTTCAACCAGCTAGAAGAAGCCATGGTGGTATATGACAACCTCGACCTCCCAGCGGTGGCGAAAGAACACGATGATATAGTGACGGAACTCACGGAGCGGTGGCGAGGAGCCCAGGAGTTTGCCCAAAGGGTAAGGAGCTACTGAGTGAAGGGGTCGACTATGTCAGATGGGTGTCGTTAGGTATTTGCAAGAACTCTAGGCGAACCTAGCACTTCCATTTAGAGAACTCTCCCCTATTTTGACGTTCTAGGTTAGGGTTCTTCACAAATATTGCTTGTCAAAATAAGGGTTAGGGACACCCCTAGGGTTGACCTAACCCTAGGGTTGCCCTAACCCAACGCCTTAAACCCCCCCTAGGGTTAGGTTTAGGGTTAGGTTAGGACAACCATTTTCTCTAAGGGTTGGCATTTCCGTTTACTCACTTAGGTAAACAGGTGGGGGGTTTCGTCACATAAATAAGGTAGAGTATATGTAATAAGGCTTCTTGGGTTCAAAATAGAGCTCGTTAACCCCTACCGGTGCAAGCTAAGCTTGTGTCGTCAAGGTGCAACCCTTCGTTGTGCCGCCCAAACTTCCACATAGGGGTACAACCCACCCTAGGGTTAGACTATCCTTATCGTTGGCAGGATCTTGCCTTTGAGAAAGGGGCACGTCACTTCCAAGGAGTTAGTCAGATTCCTTGGTCCGAAAACCTGCTCGCAAGCTCAAAGGCATTGCTCGAGTTCACGTTCTGCAAAACTAGTGGTTGAGGCCTTGTTTCGGCGCCTCAACCACACCAAGCTAGGAACACCTAAAGCTCAGCTAGTCCATGTATCCTGATTCACAAGGTGAGTCTCGTTCATGGACTTAGTTAGTTAGGGGTTTGAGTTCCTAGGGCTTGGGTTCCTAATATGAGTTATTTTATCAGATTCTGTGGGGTTTTTAGATAGGGGATTCCAGGGTTGGCACCTGGCAAGTTGCCTTTGTGGCACCAGGTAAAAACTCTAACATCTGGCCCTCTTCCCAGGACCTCCGGCTTGCTGTCCCTTTGTGGACCTCCACCTTGTTGTTGAGGAGCACCTAGCCATCAACCATATGCCCAAACTTAATCTTGGCTACATCCCAAAGCCATGGCATACCTATCATGCCTCAATAATCACCTATTCTCGGATTCCATCATCCAACATAATGTTGCCTTTTCCACTCTTCTAGAGTTTGTTCATCGAATCTCATATTTTTGAAGTCCTCGCTCCACCAATCACTCCCCTCATTATCTGGGTCTTGTGTTATCGCCGTGCCATTCTCCCTCCCTATGGGGTCGGGCATTAGCGGTTTGCTACCCATGTGCAGCTATGCTAGTGGTAATTGTAGGTCCTCTTGTTTGGCATTTTGAACTTCCCTCTGGTTGGGTGGCGGGTTGTCTTCCTCCATCCACCTCTATCATGGTTCATCAGTTATTATTATTCACCCAATGTGTTGCTTCCTTAGCTCAGTTGAGTAACTGTAAGTTGCTTTGTTGCTATGATGGTGGGAGATCTTCTACTAGTGGGAGCTTTAGGAGATCTTCAACTGGTGGGAGATCTCTTTCCATAGTTACCTAAACTAATCTCCTCACTACTACCTATCCTAAAGGTGATACATACCTTCCTAATGTGGTTGACCCATATCCCTAGTAGTGACCAATGGTCGTCTCAACCTGTGTGGGTGGATTGTTGTGTTCCCTAGGTGTGGAGTCGCCAAAGCGCAATTACCAACGCTCACCTCTAGACATGAGAGGGGTCCCACCCCGAGGGGTCTGCATGGACCCTCTCCATGGATGTGCGCATGGAGGGAGTTCCACTTATGTAGTCCACCCTTTTGGCTGCTAGATGAATTGGGTTCGTTGGGCTTGGTGGTGGATAGAATGCCATGGCTATGTTGGGCTCTCATGGCTGACAGCCAGCCAATGATCACCTTGTAGCATATTATGGAGGAGAAGAACTAGAATCTATTCAGAAAAGAAGAATACTTCCACCTCCCATACAAAGGGGAAGAGCTTATTCTAGCTTTGTTAAGACATTGGGCTATTCTAAGATTGGGTGCTCCCTGGTTGTCGATGCAACCAGGGGCACCTATGTTGCTTGCTGCTATGGGAGAGCTTGCTAGAAACCCTATATGAATGTATGTTTCTATGTGGATGGATTCCGCCCTATTGAAGCTAATCTCCTCTTATAGTTTGATGGACACTTGCCACGTGGTCCAATGGTTGGAAGTCAACCATGTCACCATCATTCACCTACTTCATGGAATCTTATAATGGCCACCTATATTGTCCTTCCTCATGATGATAGTCATCACTGCCATAACCAAGGTTGATAATGCCCATGGTCGTCCTCCTGCGGACCTTTGGCTGTCCCCCTACGAACCTTCAGCCGTCCTAAAGGGACCTCTGGCCCTCCTCTATGCGACTCATGATGGGACTCCCACACGTCCTCCACAAGACCTCCTATCAGAGTTTAATCCAAAGGGCCAACATGTGGCAACACGTGGCTACCAAGTGGCCATTTGGCGTCATCACCCTATGTGAGCAATGCTAAGTCTTCCAAGATAACCCTAAGAGTCTGACTCAGGGGCTCAATTAGGCAAAAGACTTAGAGTTCTACCCTAGTCCCCTAGAATGACCATCCCCTAAACCTTAAGGATAACCCGAGTAGACTTTAGGATCCTGTCCCAGTAGACCTAAACAGGCTCATGCCCTAACCCCACAAGGAGATGTGTCTCACACATACCTCCGTGACAGAGCTAAGGCATCATCACTTACCCCTCGAGGAATCACCCTCATCCAGGAGTACAACCCTTTAGGGCGACAAGGGGTACCTTGAACCACAACTAACCCCTAAGGTTTGAGTGGCCAAGTCATACCTAGACCTAGGGCTAGTACTTAGTGAGGACACGAGTGTGCGCCGTAGGTGACACGAGTGTTTTGCTAAGCAAACTCCCTAAGGCTAGGTTTAAATAACCCTAAGTATATGACCTTGCAAGTGTCTCATGATAGGGCTTTTGCTAATGAGCTTAGGTTGTTCAACCATTAGATCCTAAGGAGAACACCCCCTAGCTAGGTGTGCCAAAGCACACCTAGTTATGAGACCTAACCTCCCTTGAGAGAATGCTGAAGGTTTAACACCCTAGTGCAACACAAGCATGTATGTTTACTAAATATCCAACCCCTTGGCAACAAATCCATGACATAACCCCAAAGGGCGTGCCTCGGGCATTGTATTGTGTGACGTCTAGCCCAATGTCACATCTCTCGAGTTCACTTTCTGCAAAACTAATGGTTGAGGCCTTGCTCACCTGCCTCAACCACGCCAAGCTAGGAAGGACAACCCTAAACCAGCCCGTGTATCCTAATTCATAAATGCACGTTGTACTAAAGTGGGCATGATCGTGAAAATGGGAATAAAATAAATTACTAATTAATACTTAAGTTTTAATTATTAATTAATCATTTAATTAATATGTAATTAAGCCTTAAATATTAATTAATTAATTAATTAATCCTTCAATAACCTTACTTAGTAAGGAATATTCCTAAAATATCTTAGAATATTCATATTATTCTAAAAATAGTTTACAATAATGAAGAAATACTATCAAACATAATTACAAATGAAATCATTTTCTTATCAACATGTTAATTTTTTTATAAATACTTTCTTTCTATCATACAAAGAAATCTTTTCATTTTGTCTAAATCATCACTCTCCGGATTAATCAAATCATTTTGGTCAATATCTTGATGTTGTTGCCACCACTTAACACTCTCACGAATGCAATTGGGAGTTGCCATCCTTGTTAATACATAAGATGTGATAAGAGAAGGTCTGCATAAAGGCTCATCTAAAAACTGACGTTCCTTAAGAATAATATTATAAAGCGCCCGGTTGCTATCCTTCATTTTATAAAATTCAATATCACGAGAAAGAAAAGCTTCAGGAAATGTATGATACGGTGGATACTGCTCACAAAAATTTTCGAGATTCTTCTTTCTGAGGCACGTATCCAAGTAGTTCACTAGCTCATCCATGATATCGTATCAGAATATGGATCGAAAGTGATTGGATGAATACAAGCAATGTTTTGGTTGAGCATAGCCTTCTGAGGAGAGTCGTCTACTACTAAGATATGTGCATTCTTCGTTATCCTTAAGCGACTGATCTCCCCATGAGTCCCAATTATTCTTTCATTCTTGAAGAAGTATGGCTTGCTTTCCTTTCTTATATTGTGAAATTCGAGAGGTTTATAACACATTCGCTGGTCAAAAATCCAATCTTTACGAATCACCTCTTCTGCAACACTACAATGTTTCTTAAGTAAACTCAACAGCGGTGTTAAGTTATGAATCTGCATGCATGACCAAATCCCCACAAGCGCACCCATCTCCTTAAGCTTTTGAAAGAGACGATCCAACCCTGGACGAAAAATAATATCATATCGAAATTTACCATGACAAGGAATGAAATCTCCTTGTTTGATTTCTTTTTCTATCCTCGGGCCTTTGTCGATGAAGCAGAACACCATTGACATCCAACAACACAATATGGCCATGAGTAACATGAGATAGCGTTGCCTCTTGAATACTTTGCAAATCACTTGTTTGCTCCCTTTCACATTTATCCGTTGCCACTTTCGTTGCCTATCCCTTCATCATTTAATTGTACATCATCCTTACAAGATTCAGATATTGCATGCGCTGAAGAAATTGATTTCGGAACTGAAGCCAATAAAAATGATGATGTGAAGTGGCCCCCATGGTAACGATGTTTTGAGCTGCATTATTATCCATTTCCTGCATGAACTCTGTCATTCTGACATGTGGCACAAGAAATTGTCGCCAAACCCCTCTCTTACCTCATGGCAATGCTGAAAATCCATGTTCTCAATTATTTCATTACATCTGCAAAATGATAATTAGCTGACCTTAAAATTATCAAGGTATATTATTTACCTTGTTAATGTGTGACCCATGTTTGAACTAAAAGCTTCATTAATCCTTGAGAATTTATTTTCTGTACAAATATAAAAGAAATATACAAAAATGCCTTATGTTACACTCATTTACAACTATTCATCACTCTATCAATTCATTATCAATTCTTCTTCGCTATTACCTTCTGAATGAGGCGAAGAAGGTCTAAGCCGCTTGTGAGATGGTTCAAGATCTTCTGCATCTTCTATTGATGTTTCCATGGGTCCTGGAGTGTGCGAATGTTCTGTACTCCTCGAGATAACTTCCGGTCTAATATCTGATTGTTCGTTCTCAGACTCCGAGATTGAACCAGATTCACCTTCAGAGCTATCGCACTTATCTGGAGGGAACTTTCTCAAATACGCCTTTATGGATTCGTTGGGGTACTCAGTTGAGACCCAATCTATCCACTTGTTCAGGTCCTCAACCATGGTCTTATCCTTCTCAACGGCAAACACACATGTATGCCGAAGGTAACACTCCTTCAAGACGGACCCCCTAGTGCAGTAGTCAAAAACCCACGCATCACTGTGAGGACCCCTGATCAAGTTGACGATGCTCCGTGCCGCTTGACTTGTAATGTTTGGATAACGTACATTGCCGAATACGTCACTCATACCTATCGGTGTATCGGATGGAGGTTCAGGGCCGTTGGAGTGCAAACAGATGCCTGGCCAGTCATTTGGAAGCTTGAAATTGTTTGGCGCATTCCTAACAACCAAGTGAACAACAGTATCAATGCACTTGGGATTAGCATCGTTCATATAAAATCCTGTCCAACGATGTCTATTCTTCTTGGCGAAGGCGAAGGCAAAAGTATCGGTGACATGAGCAAGAATCAAGAAATAAATACCTGAAAAAGTAGGTATCAGTGAAGAGCGCAAGCATGAATTCAATAATAAATACCTTCTATGTATATGCTTGCACGGCTAAGTTTCTCCACCAGATCCTCTAGTGCCCTATCTGTCGAAAGATTTTTTGACACCCGCCGATCCATCACGAACAATTGAAACGGTTTCCTACAAGCAGTGATGTTACCCCATAAAGTCTCCGAATCTAACAACAAACATCTGTAGGGCTTGTCGTGATTCGTAGCATCCTCCTTTATAAGGTTCAATTCGGTTCTCCGCTGCTGAAGGACTGCCATAAGAGAAGGCGTCATCCCAATGTTCTCCTTTTTGGCGTTGGCGTGCAATAGATTCTTTAGATCTTCCGATTGGTTCACCCATTCGACAAGCATATCATCGTTCGTCACATGCAAATATTTGCTAACCTCTTCATATGTTGAAGTCGAGGTCCAACCCAGTTTGTGGCAGTGTATTCCCAACCACTCCTTGAAATGCCTGACCGTCTTCAACTCCATTGCCTTGAGATGAAAAGGAGAGGTTGGGCTGCTGTTATTAATTTGTAGTTTGCCATCGATCACCAAATCAGCCAAGACTTCCATCTCCTCCATCGTTGTTCCATTTAAAGGCTTCAACCATGTGAGCTTGAAATCGTTGTCTACATCCTTTGTAGATTGAACAGACTTAGCCTTCGGCGTCTTACTGGGTTTCTTTGCAGACTTTTCTGAGGGCTCCCCTTCACTTGTCTGCTTCTTCTTCAGTGTTCCTTTTGAAAAGGATTCCATAATCCCCAACCATTTGGCAAAGATCCTATCTTCGGGGCAAGAAATCAACATCATCAGAAATGATGTTTCCTTCCCGCCCACCTGGGCAAAATCAACTGCTGCAATTTCTTCAACTCTCTGAGGAAAAAGACAGATTAATATACCGGCGAGATAAATCCCGCCCAAACAATTTGCTTACCCGGTATTCCGCAGATTGTGTATTCCCTGCGGTAGCTCTTTGTGGTCGCTGAAGAGATTCCCACACGGCGCGCGTGTGTTTAAACTTCTCCCATATTTTGCTGTTGTAGTGGTTGGTGTCGGCAGCGTCCCATTCCGCCGATAACTTATGGTACTGCTCGATTGTGAGATTCGGCTTAGCTAAAAACGCCGATCTTTTTGTCAGCTTCTCACGGGTATGCTCGGAAAGTTTTGTTGCCATCGTTCCTTTGTTGTGTTCATCGAGAAGTCGTTGGGCTGCCGTTATTGTGTGCTGGCCACTAATGATGTAGTACTTGATAGATCTTTTATTCTCCGTCTGAATCTTCATGAGTTGTTCTGGTGTTGTGATCCAGACTTTGTCAGCCCTTCCTTCTTTCATAGTATGGACACAAAACAGCATTATGTGGAACGGTATAAGAATTGTCGTCCTTCATCTTCTCCATGAGCTCAGCTACACGTTCCTGGTTGAGTGGCCTGTAATTGAAGTTTGGGTTGACGCTGCAATATTTAACCCTACAAGGATAAATCTTATCATCCAACATCATTTCCTTGTGACTTATTGCAGCATGAGATGCCACAGGTGCAGCTGACAAAACGATTGATGATTTTCTTTTGCGATCCGAATCAACATGTGTGATCCCCGACTGCAGCTGTTCTAGTGTTCTCGGCACACTCTCCAGCTCCCGAAGCTTCCTAAGCAAATTGAACGTGATCTGTAGAGAACCTGAGACCGAGCCACCTTCTCAATCTCCTTATGATGTCGCTGTGTTCTTCTTCAATGTGAAGAGGGAAGATTGCTCCACTTGCTGATTTTCTGTATTGTGAAGCAATATCTCCTGACAATACACCTACTCGATGAGTCTGAAGATCTTCGAAGTAGACATCCAGATGGATCCCCTCCATAGATGGGCTTTCGTTGAGTTGAAGAAGAACTCCAAGGTCAACATCATTAGTGAACACGTGAACGTCATTATCCACAAGTCGACAAAACCACCCGATTAATGTTGTAACTGACGACCTCTGGATCCGAGAACGTGACATTGGATGGAACAAGGCATATCTGTCGAGCATCGTCCAATCTGGGTTCGCAGCCTGCTTTCGGGTGCTTGACTAGCGAATCTACTTTCCATTGTTTTGCTTGTCCATGAGATGTGACAGAGGTTAATTTGACAGCAACCATGGTTGCTCCAATGCGCTTCCCATTTATCTTAAAATATGGCCAAGTTGATTCCAGAATCCCCCTGCCCATCTCTTCTCCTGCTCTTGTCTTTAATGTCACCTCAATTCCACATCTGAATACAAAAATGATTAGTTCAAGTATCCGAGTATAACAGATTTTATTTTAATTCTTACCCAGAATTTGACGACGACTCCATACTAATGACTCGATCTCCTTGTTTGATCAAATCGTCCTTCTGCAAAATAATACTATAAATATAAATTATATAAAAACGCACACACACTTGTATAAACCCGAATATACAAAAATAATACACAGAGAGAAGTAGACGTAATTAACTGTCCGAAGCTCACATTTGTGTTAGTGCAAAAGAAAGATAACATTTCGTTTTAGAACCACCACAAATGTGAGCTCTGGACAGTTTTACATAGATTCCTAGCTTTTACTCGAAATATTATGATAAGATGATAAAAGTAAATAAAATGAGATATGCAACTTATATATACTAATACACATATATATTCACATGGAAGGTGCGGCGGGATTAATCTCGCCACCCCTTCAATGCCTCCTGAAAGAGTGGGCGGGATTAATCTCGCCACCTTTCTGGAGGCCTTGAACGGGAGTGCGGAATTAATCTTGCCACCCTTCTCGGTCTCAGAGAGAACTGGGCAGGATTTATTTCTCACACCCCTTCAGTGACTCCAGAAAGGAGGCGGGATTAATCTCGCCCACCATGTAAGGGATGGTTAAATGAATTCGCCACCCTTCCCAGTCCTCCATTGGTATGTTGTAAACCTTCTACGTCTTAGACAGAAACGTTTGGGATTGGTCCAACTCACCAATGGAGGAAAAAGGGAAGGGTGGCGAGATTCATTCTCCAACAGGCATTGAAGACTCGGCGGGATTAATCCCGCCGCCCAGGGCCTTCACTCGATCCCTATGCGCGGGATTAATTCCCGCCCGCCATTCCCTGCGCGGAATCGGGCGGGATTAACGCCGCCTAGGCACTTCAGGCGGCCAATGGCGGCGGGATAAATCCCGCCCGATTCGCACAGGGCATTGGCGTTCGGCGGGATTAATCCCGCCGAACGCCATGCCCTGTGCGAAATCTTGCGGGATTAATCCCGCCGCCTAGGCCCTTCAGGCAGGCCAATGGCGGCGGGATAAATCCCGCCCGATTCCGCGCAGGGCATGCGTACGCGGCGGGATTAATCCCGCCCACCATGTAAGGGATGGTGAAATTAATCCCACCACCCTTCTCGGTTCCCTCCATTGGTATTTTGTAAACCTTCTCCGTCTCAGACAGAGTTAGCGGGATTGATTCAACATACCAATGGGTAATGAAGGTTCGGAGATTAATCTCGCCACCGGGTAATGAAGGTTCGGAGGCTAATCCCGCCGCCCTCTCGTAAATCATGCGCTCACACATATATATTGGCTGCGGCATTTTTGAACAGGGATGGGTGGGGGCGGGATTAATCCGCCCAGGGAATTCACGCAGGACATGAACGGCGGGATTAATCCCGCCGCCCTCCGCGAAGGGCATGAGCGTGGGGCCGGATTAATCCCGCGTTCATGTCCTGCGTGAATTCCCTGGGCGGCGGGATTAATCCCGCCGCTCTACGACAAACCGAAGAGCGGCGGGATTAATCCCGCCGCCCATGGCCTGCGTGAGGGGCCTCGGCGGCGGGATTAATCCCGCCGCCCATTCCCTGTAAATGCCCTGCGCGGAATCCGGCGGGATTAATCCCGCCCATTAGAACCTTCACACAGGCCATTGCCGGCGAGATAAATCCCGCCGCATTCCGCGCAGGGCATGGATGAGCGGCGGGATTAATCCCGCCGCCGAGGCCCCTCACGCAGGCCATGGGCGGCGGGATTAATCCCGCCGCTCTTCGGTTTTGTAGCGGCGGGATTAATCCCGCCGCCCATAGCCTGCGTGAAGGGCCTCGGCGGCGGGATTAATCCCGCCGCTCACCCATGCCTGAAGGGCCTCGGCGGCGGGATTAATCCCGCCGCCAGCCCCAACTATATAGCGGCGGGATTAATCCCGCCGCCGAGGCTATAAACTATAGCGGCGGGATTAATCCCGCCGCTCGAGGGGCTTAGCGAGATAAAAACACACACATATATATATGTGTGTGTGTATATATATGTATGTATGTATGTATAGGAGTGTACGTGTGTGTGCAAGAGATAGATAAATAAATAAAATTATACAGTACTGGTACACCTAATATATGTGTGTACATAGGTATATATATGTGTGTATATGTATATCGTGTGTATGCGTGTGAGCGAAACAAATAAAATCATACAGATAAACAAACACACACACACACATATATATATACACAGGAGTGTGCGTGTGTGTGCGAAAGATAAAACTAATAAATAAATAAAATTATACAGATAAACACACACATATATATGTGTGTATATAGATATATAATCTATAGAGAAAGAGAGAGAGTCTGTGAATATATAAGCATATATATAAACTAGTGTTGTATGTATGTATATATGTATATAGGTATATATATATGTGTATATGTATATTGTGTGTATGCGTGTGTGAGCGAAACAAATAAAATCATACAGATAAACAAACACACACACACACACATATACATACACAGGAGTGTGCGTGTGTGTGCGAGAGATAAAACTAATAAATAAATAAAATTATACAGAAAAACACACACATATATATATGTGTGTATATAGATATATAACCCATATGAATATATAAGCATATATATAAACTAGTGTTGTATACTATTTTAATATGCATTGATTATATATATATATATATATATATATGTGTGTGTGTGTGTGTGTGTGTGTGTGTAAAGCAGTGCGCGTGTGTGTGGGAGAGATAGATCAATAAAAAAAAATTTACAGATACTGGTACACATAATATATAATATATATATATATGTGTGTGTGTGTGTGTGTGTGTGTGTGTGTGTAAAGCAAGATCAATAAAAAAAATTTACAGATACTGGTACACATAATATATGTATGTATATATGTATATAGGTATATATATATATATGTGTATATGTATATCGTGTGTATGCGTGTGTGAGCGAAACAAATAAATCATACAGATAAACAAACACACACCCACACACACATATACATACACAGGAGTGTGCGTGTGTGTGCGAGAGATAAAACTAATAAATAAAATTATACGCACACTCCTATACATATATACATACATACACACACACACACACACACAGATCTCACCTGTGTGCACAGCCGCCGCCGCCGATTTCACAGCCGCCGCCTCTTGAAACCCTAAGAATATACCTAAACCCTAAAGGAATTAAATATATATATCAACCCTAATAGAATATTCCTTCTGAGAATATACTTAAACCCTAAAAAGAATAAAATATAGATTCGCCCTAAACGAATATTCTTTCATTATATTATTAGCGCGTGCGTGTGTGTGGGTGTATCACATACACCTCAAAAATATAAATCATGCAGGGATTTAACATGTGTGTGTCCATGAGAGTGTTAAAGTTTCATGTGTACATACACATTGCATATATTAATACACATAATATATACATACACACGTGTATACACACAGACATACACACATATTACATGGGTTTAGGGTTTAGGGTTTAGGGTTTTGGATTTAGGATGGATCATGCATGGTGTGTATGTATGAGAGAAGAGAGAGTGTTGAAAAATTATTTTTGTACACATTGCATATATTAGTACACATATATACTTACACATATTATACACAGATATACATACATAGTATATGAGAGAAGAGAGACAGTACATATTATGGATCATGCATGGTGTGTATTATACACACAGACATACATACATATTAGTACATAATATTAGAGAGACCGAGTACATATTATAGATCATGCATGGTGTGTATGTTTGAGAGAAGAGAGACAGTACATATTAACATGGATCATGCATGGTGTGTATGTATGAGAGAAGACAGAAAGTACACATATATACATACAGAGACAATATACATACAGAGTACACATATATACATGCACACGTGTATACACACAGACATACATACATATTACATGAGTAAATTCATTGTGTTACATATTAGGGTTTAGGGTTTAGGGTTTAGGGTTTGCTCCCAACAAGCTTAATATAAATATTACACATGTAAATTCAATGTGTTACATACAGTCACACAGATTGAGTACATATATCATACATGCGTTGAACATGATGTTTTCAATAAAGAAGCAACTATTTCTTCAGTTTGGTTTAGGGTTGTGCATGTGTGTGCATATGTGTTTTTGTAAGTTCTTGTAATGCGTGTGTAAATTTATGATTGTGTTTATATATGTGTGCAAAACAAACATCGAATAATTAAGAAAATAAAATTAATAAACACACTAGGAACATATTTTAAATTATACATAATAATATATGATTTTATCTAATATATAGCCATATATAGTTTTAATAATATATATTAATTTAATATTGATAAAAAGGTTTAACATTGAAATATTCTTGAAATAATAAGAAATTAATTGAGAAAATCCCATTAATATATACAAATGTAAATTAAGTACTCAAATAATTAACTAAATTAATTATCATAATCATGTTTAATATTGGAATATTCTTGGAATAATAAGAAAATAATAAAGAATATCCCATTAATATAAAGAAGATTAATTACTCAAGTAATTAAGGAAATGATATTAATATATATATTATTAAAACTATATATGACTATATATTAGATAAAATGATGTATTATTATGTATAATTTAAAATATGTTCATAGTGTGTATTAATTTAATATTGATAATAAGGTTTAACACATGAATATTCTTGAAATAATAACAAATTAATTGAGAAAATCCCATATATACAAATGTAGAATAATTACTGCAATAATTAAGAACAAGACTAATTTAATTATGATAATCAGGTTTAATATTAGAATATTCTTCAAATATTAATAAAATATTAAAGAATATCCCATTGATACTAGGAAATGAAAACTAAATACTCGAGTAATTAAGAAAATAATAATAATAAACAGACTATGAATATATTTTAAATGATACATAATAATATATCAATTTATTTATTGTATAAGTATATATTTATATATATATATATAATATAAATATACTTGAATACTAAGAATGTAGAATATAGTCTAAAATTTCGTAATATTAAACAGCTTGAATCACTTGAATAACATTAAATGCAATTTTAAAATACTCATTGGAACTGGAGAGTATATATGTCAGAGTGTCGGATATTTGTGTCAACTCATCTTAAATTTTATTTTCTGTTCTTTTTAAAAAATTTGAATTTCTGACATATGTATTGTCGGTCTGACATGTAAATTTGAAAATGCATTTAATTTCCCACTCAAATTCAGATCTGGTTCTTTCTCCGGCAAGGGTTTCTTCATTTCTGTATTTTTCACTCTTTAGATCTTCTTTTTTCTTCATAGTGATCATCTCAGGAGCGAGATTAAATTGGGTGCTATTCTTTATAGGAAAGCACGGCGCCTTCAGTGCTGTTTACAAGTAAGTATTATAAACAAATTTAAAAATACTTATTAAGATTCACTCTCTTACATTCTCTCTTAAAATTACAATTTAGGGGTTTAGAAATGCATTAGGATTATAATATATTCCGTTAGGGATTTATCACGTTTAAATATCCTTTTAACTTAATATTCTAGGTTAACCGGGGCGGCGGGATTAATCCGGCCATTTCTTTTTCGCCTCTTTGAAGAAGTGGCGGGATTAATCCCGCCACCATCTCCCGGGCAATGCTTCTCCGCCACTGAAAAAGAGTGGCGGGATTAATCCCGTCGATAACCTTCTCAACTGATGAAGAGTTACCAGAATTTATTAGAAAGAGTTGTCGGCGGGATTAATCCCGCCAACCATTTTAGGAGGCAGGGAAGGGGTGGCGGGATTAATCTCGCCACCACTTCCCTGTTTTAAAGATTTGGGGACAGGATTTATCCCGAGATCTCTTTGAAATCATAGTTTTGGAGAGAGTTATGTGCGGGTTTAATCCCGCCACCCATTCCCCGTCGTAAGAATTGTGGGCGGGATTAATCCCGCCTTGGACTCCCTCCGACAAGGAAGAGCCGGCGGGATTAATCCCGCCGCCTCTTCCTCCGACGAGGAAGGGAGTCCGGCGGGATTAATCCCGCCGACTCTCTCCGGCGAGGATGAGTCGGCGGGATTAATCCCGCCGGACTCCCTTCCTCGTCGGAGAGAGTCGGCGGGATTAATCCCGCCGGACTCCCCCCGAGGAGGAAGAGGCGGCGGGATTAATCCCGCCGGCTCTTCCTTGTCGGAGGGAGTCCAAGGCGGGATTAATCCCGCCGACTCTCTCCGAAGGGGTTGAGTCGGCGGCGGGATTAATCCCGCCGGACTCCCTTCCTCGTCGGAGAGAGTCGGCGGGATTAATCCCGCCGGACTCCCCCCGAGGAGGAAGAGGCGGCGGGATTAATCCCGCCGGCTCTTCCTTGTCGGAGGGAGTCCAAGGCGGGATTAATCCCGCCGACTCTCTCCGAAGGGGTTGAGTCGGCGGCGGGATTAATCCCGCCGACCGTTCCTCGTCGGAGGGATTCGTGGGCGGGATTAATCCCGCCCATCAGTTGTATTAATCAAACATGAGATATTATCTCTAAACATAATTATGTATTATTGCATATGCATATTATTAAGTAACCGTAATTCAGATTTCTTAAAAATATTGCATAAACAGATATCATAAATAATACAATTATTTATGTGCAGGACAATATGTTTAATACTGGAGATAAAGTATGTCTTCTTCGGAACAACGAGATAGTTGGCACTGGAACTGTGGAAGTTCGAGATAATAATGCATCATGTCACAATATTTCCCAAGGATCTTGTGTGTACGTATGGGTGAACACCATTTTCAAGCATGTTGAGGTTCTGGGAATGGAATTTGAGGAGGGTTCTCCTGTATTGTGGAATTTGGATGAAGTCAAGGCTGACACAAAATATGCAGAGTCACAAACAAATAGTAGCACGAGTTTACCAGATGATGGCTTGCCTGCTGATGGATGAGGTGATTCTCTTTCTTCGTGAGATTGAAGTCGGAAGAGGCATCATCACAGCTATAAATCCAATGGAAGCAGTGTCAGAAGAGAAACTAGGGTCCGACTTCGTGGGTGTAGTTGTGACAGAGGTTTCACCTAATGGCACATTGTATCCTGGATCCCTCGTGAGGTGGCGAACATCTGAATTAAGACGGCAAGATGGTTCAACATATTCTGGGTTGGATTTCAATAATAACAACCCGGAAGAACAACTCATATTTGAAGAGGTTCCTTGCATTGGTCCTATTGTAAGAAAAAGGCGATTCATGGGTTGTAGATCTTCCCCTGCAAGTTTCAGCAAGAGGGTAAAGATGGATCCTACATCTTCCGAAAGTGTTACGAGCATTTCCACGATTGACTGTTGCAAGAAGAAGTGTTGTCAGATGGCAGACCGGAATGAAATTACCCAATGTAGACATGTCTTTCGTATGCTCACCCAAAAGCAAAGGCATGAGTTTGTATATGCTGCACTAACTGGGTGTATTGATGGAATGGCCTCGGACACAGGTTATCAGAGTACATCCATGGTATTTAATAAGGTGGCCATCTGCTTCAAAGCTTGGTACAGTATATACGGGATCCCAAAGACCACGTTCTACCGTCGGAGGGATGAGTGGCTAGATGGAGCGCGAACCTCAGTTCATGGGAACACTGGCTTGGTCAAAACCCGCTCTCACATCATGGCAGCCATAGAGATACTCAAGGCTTTTGTGGAAGCAAATGCAGACAGGATGCCTCACAAATGCCGAACCACAAATGCAGGGGTCAGGGAAAATCTCAAGGTTTTACCTTCAATCTACACTCAATTGAAACTGTGTGAACATGTGAACAAGTGCCTCAGTTTGATGGGGCTCCAAGCAATCTGCACTGGTACCTTCAACAACATATGGAATACTCATTTTAAGGATGTGGAGATTGCAAAACACTCTAGCTTTTCTAAGTGTGACACTTGTACATCATTGAAGGCTGCAGAGGCTTGTGCAAAAACCTTGGTGGAGATCACTACCATTCAAAGGAAGATGGAGGCCCACATGATTGCACAACAAACTTGTCGGTCTCAGTACTATGCACACCGCATGCTTTCTGTGTCACGCCCATCAGAGTACCTGTGCTTGATCCATGACAAGATGGATCATTCAAAGACCAGCATTCCAAAGCTCTTTGCAACACCAAAGTGCCTTGGAAATGTCATGAAACTTCCGATTTCTTTAACAGGTGTGCTAACACATGGACACGGTTGTGAGTCATATGGACACTTTTCACTTCCACATTGGTCTAGCGACTCCAATTTCACTATTGGGTCGTTAGCCATGTGTTTCAGAAACCTTGAAGCCCACTCACAGACAATCCTATCAGTGATCTCAAAGTGAAGAAACAACACCTTCAACCTTTACATAATGCTCTCATGAACACGTCTGCACTTGAGGCTACTTGGGAATATGAGAGGCATTGTCAGCAACCTGCACAAAAAACAGATGGCCCTGTTGAGAGTTCAGGTTCAGTGGAGGGATCTAGCTCAAATAGTGTACATGTGTCCTCAACATCAAATAAGCTTCCTCGTCATTTGCTTTTACAGATGGATAATTGTGCAGGCGAGAACAAAAATAGGTAAATCATTTTACTTAAGGGTTTCTCAAGCTCATACTTACTTTTATTTTCTAGATATGTGCTAGCATACTTGTCAATGCTTGTTGCCAAAGGTGTGTTTGAAACAATCACGCTCAGTTTCCTTATGGTTGGTCACACTCATGAAGATATTGATGCGTTCTTCAGCAAGGTCTCCAACTCTACAAAAAGGACAAGTGCACTTACCTTACCGCATATGATGAATCTTTTTGAAAATTGCATCTCCAAAAAAAGTTGTGCTTTGCTTGTGACTGAGGTGCCAGACTTCAAAAAATTTCTCAAGGAGTATATAAAAGAAGGGAGTGATTCTTTAGTTGGTCACCTTGTGCCGCTACAATTCTTTTTCTCCATACGAGATGGTATACCTATTATGCAGTACAAGTTACGGCCATCAGAGCAGGAGTGGTTACCGAAAGAGGGCTTAATGCTCTTCAAAAGTGGAGAGGATGGAAAGCCACTTCTCCCAGAAGGACAACCAGACCCTATTCCATTGAGTGCCCAGCTCAAGGAACAAGAGGTTATTATTGATGGCATCAAAAAATATGTGGCATGGGTTCAAAAATCGATGCCAAAGAATTCTGATAAGGCAACTGGTTACTCAGAACTATATAAGCATGTGGTCAACTATTGGGAGACTGTTGTTCGAGAGTTGGAAGGGCCTACTGTCACAAGTACAGAATTGCAACACCCTTTCTGGCCTAAAACAAGGTGGCGAGAGGAGATTGAAATGACATCACTGAGCATAGACGACATAGAAGCCAGTAGTGATGTGGAAGTGCAAACCCCACACTTTGTTGGACAAAGGAACCAAAAACCTAAAGCATACTTTGATTGCTGCAAGGATCTTCAAAAACTAATGATGGTTCTCATTACTCCAGATGCGTCATATAATCAGCCTATTTGGATGGGTCAAATTATCGACACACCTGAAGTAATCACAAAAAATAGTATTGTTAAGGTTGCATGGTTCAAACCACAAAAAAGGCGACACGAGAAGGAGAGCGAAAGATCGATATGGGTGGAGTCACGATTAACAAACTGTAAGGGAATGTATGTTTTCTGAAGCTTAAAGCAATTACAAAATTATAAAATATCATATATTTAATATTCATAATTATTATAAACTCTTTAATAATAGTACCAAATTGTATACTTAACTATATAAATTTAAAAAATGATATGGAAGATTGACTATATTATAGGATTTTATATATATATTATTACTACAAAATTTTTAATTAATAATGTTATATTAAATATTAATATTTTAATAACAACATCAATATTTAATAATGTACCTCTTATGCTCTTCCTTAATTGTTATATTAGGCAATATATTATATATTTAATACATTCTACTTTATAATGTTATTAATTTTTGTTCAATGAATGCTATAATTTATTAAAGGGTAGAATACAAAAAGAATATTCTAAAGAATATTCTCTTTCAAACATATATTCTAAAGAATATTCCTTTAATATTAGAAAATGCTAATTAAATAGCTAAAATTGCTAATTATTAGGAAATGGGACTATAGCCATGCCCATTTTAGTTACAACTTACATACTTAGTGAGATAAAGAGTTGGGAAGTATTGAACGGCATCTAGTATGATGTGCTCTTTGGGGAATGAATACAATAAAAGTGACAATTAAGGGACGTGTTATCTAAGGTCGTCAATTGAGGCGCTAGAGATGGGTTGAATTTCCTAGTTTCACATAAGTCTGTAAGAAAGGTATGTTAGCTTATCTGGTCCTTGAACTGGTCAGTGTTATGAAAGAGTATAAGCTAGGTTGCGAAAGACAAATGGTAGAGCTATCACACTTAGTTGTAGATTTGACTCAATTTGGTTCCTATTAAGAATAAATTATGTTAATGACACACCAAGTGGATGGCATTTGGCAGATTGGTATGACTTATTGTATACATGTGTATAACCATGTGCTTTGTGATCGCCTCTGGCCAATTGATATGTCTACAAAGAACAGGGTTTCAGGAATAGTACTCTAGTATCGGAAAAAGAGCTTGATTCCGATAAAGTCTTATACCTAGTCTAACGTAACTATATACTAACAAGGGATAGGTATAGTAGCAGACCCTTACGTAAAGGGTAATGAGAAACACCGAGGGATACAAAAAAGTGAGGCTATAATTCCGTGACATGTGAAAATGTGGAATAATTGGAGAAACGTGAAGGCATTTGGTTAAGCACTTGAGATGGGCGTCAAAGTGCTTGTTGTGTGCTAAGATGACAGGGTCATTAATAGCGTTTGATATTAAGGAATAAAGCAAGTCTTTATTTCTTATTAACCAAGGGGCCGGCAACAACACTAACTAGAGGCCTCCAATATAAATTCTAGTTAAGTAAAGAAATTAACCAGTGTTGTGTGTGTCAGGTGACAGACTTTGCAGATGTGCAAAAAGTCTCCAAGTGACTTCATGTCGCAGGTGGTGCCTTTGGCAGCTGGGTTTACAACTCAGTGAACGACGGTTCTGAAGTACTTGGTTTCACGTAATGCAAGGGGGTAATAAAACTTATGTGAACTTTTGGTTTTACTCTACATAGAGTGATATGTTAGTTTTGGTTAATTTTTTCTAACATTATCTAGTCTTGGAGTTGGACGTCAACGACGACGTTGACATTTTCAAAGGCTGGGAGTGTGTCATAGTTTTTACTATGACTCGACCTTTACTTTGGACGTTGACTGTTGTTACTTACTGTACTATGTTGACGGACCTAGATGTAGTGAGAAACAGCCCTGCTTAATGCACTTAGGTGTTTAGGGGTAGTTCGGCCGACTATCTTTAAATGTTGCGAAAACTTTAAGCGAAGGTAACACTTACCTTCTAGAAAACCCCCCCAATTTTGACGTTTCTAGTAAGATGAGTTTGGCATGTTAAATAGGGTTAGGAACACCCCTAGGGTTGACCTAACCCAAGGTTACCCTAACCCACGCCCTAAAAACCCCCACCCCCTTGGGTAGGGTTTAAGGGTTAGAGTTAGGCTAAGTTTAAACACTCTCTCATTAACTTAATAAGGGACTAGCTAATTTAGTGCCAACCCACTTACACATACAGGAAAGAGGGGGGGGGGGTCCATCACATAAATAAGGTAGAGTATGTAGGAGTGAGGGTTCATGGGTTCATGACTGAGCTCGTTACTCTTCTCCCGATGCAAGCTCTAGCTTGTGTCGTCAAGGCACAACCCTCTGTTGTGCCGCCCTAACTTCCAGACAATAGGGATACGTCCCACCTTCGGGTAACTTACCCTTAACGTTGGCGAATCCATGCATGGGAGGTCTTGTCGGGATGCACGTTCCAAGAAGCAGAGGTTGAGGCTTGTCTCCAGCCTCCTCCTCCACGTCAAGTTAGGAGCAACACTCACGCTAACCAAGACACGTTCGTGTCCTTGTCCAACTGTGGTTGTGGGTTTTTGATTGACAGGGTTTCCTTACCGGGTCTTGAGGGATAATTGAGGGGTTCTAGAGTTGGCATTTAGGAGCCACGTTTGTGGCACTGGTTGCAACTCTCAAATCTAAGGGCTATGGCATGATAAGCCCACATCAGGGAAGGCAGTGTCACATGGAGATGTGACACTGGGCTAAACGTCACACGATACAACGCTTGAGGCATGCCCTTTGGGTTGTGTCATTTGCTTGTCGCCATGGGGTTAGATACTTTGACAAACAAACATGCTTATGCTTGCACTAGGTGCTAAGCCTTGAGCATTTGCTCAAGGGAGGTTAGGTCTCGTAACTAAGTGTGCTTAAGCACACTTGGTTAGGGGAGTGTTCTCCTTGAAATCCAAGAGTTGAATAACCTAAGCTTGTTAACAAGAGCCTTTTCGTGAAGCACTCGCAAGGTCATGTACTTAGGGTTTTCCAAAACCTAACCTTTAGGGAGTTTACTTAATAACACTCGTGTCGCCTACGGCACACTTCGTGTCCTCACTAAGTACTAGCCTAGGTCTAGGTATGACGTGGCCACCCAAACCTTTAGGGTTAGTCGTGGTTCAAGGTACTCCTTGTCGCCCTAAAGGGTTGTACTCCGGATGAGGATGATTCCTTAAGGGGTAAGTGACAATGTCTTAGCTCTATCACGGGGTATGTGTGAGACACATCTCTTTGTGGGTTAGGGCATGAGCCTGTCTAGGTCTACTGAAAGAGGATCTAAAGTCTACTCGGGTTATCCTCTAGGGTTCAGGAGATGGTCATTCTAGGGACTTAAGGTAGGACTCTAAGTCTTTTGCCTAATTGGGCCCCTGAGTCAGACTCTTAGGGTTATCTAGAAGACTTAGTGTTGCTCACATAGGGTGATGATGCCGAATTGTCACTTGGCAGCCACATGTTACCACGTGTTAGCCCTTTGGGTTAAAACTCTGACATAACCCTTTGGCGTTGAGCTCATGAGACAATCCAAAAGGCATGCCTTAAGCATTATATTGTGTGCCATCTAACCTAGTGTCACATCTTTATGTGACACTATTTTCTTAGATGTGGGTTATCATGCCATAGCCCCTCAAATTCAAGAGTTACACTTGGTGTCACAAGCATAACTCACAAATGCCAACTCTAGAACCCTTTTATGAACCTTAGGAACATTGTAAAGAAAACATGTCAGCCAAGATTATGCCTACAGTTGGACAAGGACATGGATCTGCCCTACTTAATTATGAATGCTACTCCTATCTTGACGTGAAGGAGAAGGCTAGAGACAAGCCTCAACCTCTAACCTAGAACATCCAATCCAACAATTCCACCCAAGCACGGATTCGCTAGTGTTAAAAGTAGGTTACCTCGAAGGTGGGGCATACCTTATTGTCTAGAAGTTGAGACAGCACAACAAAGGGTGTGTCTTAATAGCACAAGTTAGAACTTGCACTAGTAGATGAATAAACAAGCCAGTCATGAACTCAGAAAACTCTCACTACATATCCTACTTAATATATGTGACAAAGCCCCCCCCCCCCCCCCCCCTTGTTTTGTAAAGTGGTTGGCCACAAAATCTTATTTCTAATGAAAATATACTTGGTGAGTTTAACCTGACGACCTAACCCTAACCAAGAGGGTTAGGGCAACCTTAGGGAATGTTTCTACCCATATCTGACATGCTGAACTCACCAAAATTAACCAAAACCCAACCTCTAAATATCACGTGTCTCAACTAGTGTGCGCCATAGGCAGACTTACAATGAGCTCCTACTAATGAGCTTAATCCCCCTTGCCAATTACAAGACTTAACCTTACATGAGCCGGTGGCCAAGGCTTAGCACCCTAATGCAAGCACAAGCATGCATGCTTACTAGAGTATCCAACCCTTTGACATTAAGCCATGAGACAACCCCAAAGGGCGTTTTTCGAGCATTGTACCGTGTGCCATTTAACCTAGTGCTACATCTTAATGTGACATTATTTATTTAGATGTGAGCTTTTTGCTATAGCCCATTAGATTCAAAAGTTATACCTAGTGCCACAAGCATGCCTCACAAATGCCAACTCTAGAACCCTTTTATGAACCCTTAGAAACATGATAAAGAAAACTTGTCAATAAAGATTTCATACTCACAATTGGACAAGGACACGAATGTGTCCTACTTAAATGTGAATGTTACTCATGGCTTGATGTGGAGGAGGAGACTGGAGATAAGTCTCAACCTCTAACCCTGGAATGTATAGTCCAACAAGACCTCCTAGTCATGGATTTGTTAACATTAAGGGTAGGCTACTCCGAAGGTGGGACGTACCCATATTTTTTAAAAGTTGAGGCAACACAACAGAGGGTTATGCCTCTAGAGAGCTTGCATCGATAAAAGAATAACGAGCTCAGTCATGAACCTATGAACTCTCATTACATATCTTACTTAATATATGTGATAGAGCCCCCCTGTATTTTCCTATTTTATAAAGTGGGCTAGCACGGAATCTTATTCTAAATGAGAATATACTTAGTGAGTTTAACCTAATAACCAATTGACTCCTAAACCCTAACCCAAGGGTTTTAGGGCGTGGAACACAAACAACAATTGAATTTAAGTTCATTGAGAACTTATTAAATTCTGCATGGTGGCACCATAGCGAGTAGAGTTGCTGCCTGGAGAAAATATTAGAGAGCCAGGATTAACTCATCCGAACAATTGGAGATCTTCTATTATTTTGATCTTTGTGATGTTGTTATTGCATGGTACATTTTTGGGAGGATTTTATTATTTAATTAGCATTTTTAACAATTATGCAATATTTAATAGAGGAATATTCTTCAAAATATTTTATGTTTAAAGTTAACAATAACCCAAATAAGACATGGAAAATGAGGGTAAAAGTTTCTTAAATAGAAGTACTAGCTTCGCTCAAAATTTCTTGCAAACTTAATAACATGATCGGACCATCACCAGATACCCAAGTGCACTAAGCAAGCTTGTTTTTATGATACCTAAGGCTTACTAACATAGTTTTGTAAGTAATAATAACCAACATTCAAAGTAAAGAACAGTCATAGTAAAACTATGACACTTATAGTCCCATGTAAACAAATTCCAAAAAAGTAGATCCTATGGCAAGACCATATCTTCGACAAAGAAAAGATTCTTACAAGCTAACTCCATAATACTCTGTTGCACCATATTTAATTCTACACAGAAGCATGACTAAATTAATTTTGCAATCAAATCAAGCCTTAAGTAAGGTCTATTTACATTAAATGTGTGCTTAAGAAATAAAATCATTGTCTTCATAATATGATGACATAAATGTTTCAATTACGGATTATTTAATTATGTCTCTACCACCTAAATTAGGCATTAAAGTGGTTAATTACAAATGTTCACATTATTAAATAAGAGAGAAATCCTCTGGAGTTGTATGTCACTAACAAATTATTATTTATTTATGTTGAATATTGTGTATATGAGGAGTCTTTATGTATTCCTCCTGAATAATTTGACATACTACAGTTAACATTACATTCCATGTAATTGAAAAAACATGATGGCCTCCTTATTAAATAAAATGTGAATAGTTGATAAGGATCTTTAGAGGGTTTATTTTACCTAAACAATGGCATAGTCATTGAATATCCATTTCTAACACATTGGAGTATGTCTTCGATTATAAAAGAGAATATCTTGAGAATTCAAGAAAATATCTTTAGAATTTGAATTTTAAATGTGTGCTTAAATTAATTATAATTTCAAATTTTTTTCTAACATTGGTTGACAAGATATTTGAGCTGGTAATAATTATGTGGATTAATCTCGGTTCTTTGTGTTTCCTTCACCTAACCATTGGATTCAGAGGGGACCAAGGGGGTGCACCGATCCCACGGACACATATGGAGAAGGAAACATGGAAGCAGCAGTAAGATGACAAGTTACACAAAGGAGAGCATCAGCAAAGAAGATCCTTTTTCTTTCAACCCTTACAACCCTAAGATATATAAGAGTTGTATATATATCACAACAGATATTAGTGATCACAATAGATATTAGTGTAGAGGCATGGTTGTATGTGCGTGCTAGGGTGGGTTAAGAAACAAGTGTTACCCTTTGACGATCTCAGGGAGCTAGTGGTATCAGGTATCATGGGAGGCTCACTCAATGACACTGTGTGAGAGAGAGAGAGCGTTGCATATACAGCATATACCAAGTGTACCATATCCGTGTGTGTGTGTGAGTGTGTTATGGTACACTTAGTATATGCTAAATATCTCTCTCTCACACACACGGCAGTATATGCTGTATATCTCACACAAACACACACGGATATGGTACACTTAGTATATGCTGTATATGTAAAGCAGTTTCTGCTCTCTCTCTCTCACACACACACGCCGTGGATATGGTACACTTAGTATATGCTAAATATGTGCACACACACACACACAAACACACGGATATGGTACACTTAGTATATGCTGTATATGTAAAGCAGTGTCTGCTCTCTCTCTCTCTCTCTCACACACACACACACACACACACACGGATATGGCACACTTAGTATATGATGTATAGGTAAAGCAGTATCTGTTGTCTCTCCCTCTCTCTCTCTCTCTCTCTCTCTCACACACACACACACACACACGGATATAGCACTTAGTATATGCTGTATATGTAAAGCAATATCTGTTGTCTCTCCCTCTCCCCCCCCTCTCTCTCACACACACACACACGCACGCATGCTCCCTGGATACGGTACACTTAATATGTGCTGTATATGTAAAGTAGTTTCTGTGCCACCTCTAGCTCCATGCTATTTCCTACCACAAATCGATGAATGACCTCCCCATGTGCATCACACCACCAACTCTGCCCTTGTTTATTCCAGCCACTCGCCTTCTTTCCTTCGGCTTCAATCTCCTCACTCTCTCGTTGCATACCCAACCTCATATAGATGCTTCGCATCAACACACACGCAGCTGCTACATGTTCCTCATCATCCCAAGCCACCAGTGCCTGAAACGCAACCGTGCCTATCTCCACATTGCTCCACTTCTTACATGCTGCTAACAAAGTCATCCACAGCTGACTATCACCTTCAATAGGCATCCTTTCGACAAGTGACAAGGCCTCTTCAAGCCTGTTAGCTCTGCTTAGCATGTCCACCATGCATGTATAATGCTCCACACAAGCGGTAATACCATACCCGGACATGCTTTCGAAATACTTCACACCCTCTTCCACCATGCCCGCATGATTACACGCACTAAGTACTAACAACATCGTCACGTCCTCCATTCGCACGTCTGAGTCCTGCATCTTCTCCACTAGACTAAACACCCTCGACATGTCACCAAGCAAGGCGTAACCTCCAATCAGAGCCGTCCAAGAGACTATGTCTTTCGAACACATCCGGTTGAAAACGTCTTCAGCAATAGCCACGTTCCCACATTTCCCATAAAAGTCCACCAACGAGCTTCCCACTGTTTCATCCTGTTCCAATCCAAGCTCACAAATGTGATCATGTATCCTCTCTCCAGCTTGTAATGCTCCTAAACGAGCACAAGCCTTAAGTGCAGCGACAAATGTAACATTGTCCGGTGCACAATCCATGCTGTTGAACATGTTCAATGCCGTAGAAAATGATCCATTCTCCACATCCAAGAATCAAAGCGTTCCAGGTGACAACATCCCGCTCTGTCATTCCATTAAAAACATCTCTTGCCCCTAGCATGTCTCCACACTTACTGTACATGCACACCAAGGTGTTTGCCACAAGGAGGTCCGTATCAAACCCACGCTCCCTTGCTTGCATATGAATAGCCAGGCCATTCTCTAAACAAGCTCCTGCACATGCCTTGAGTGCAGCAACATATGTGAGCTTGTCTGGTGCAACGTCCATGCTATTGAAAACATGCATAGCGAGGGAACTCTCCCCATTCTCCGCATATCCAAGTATTAATGCAGTCCAGGAAACCACATCCCTGTGGATCATCCCATCGAAGACCTCTTTCGCCTGCAACATGTCCCCACATTTACTATACATATCCACCAGAGTGCTTGCAACAAACAGGTCTTTCTCAAAGCCATGCTCTCTCGCTTGTCTATGTATTGCTACTCCCTTATGGAGACACTTCCTCTTGTCTAACTTCTTCTCCATTGCCAAGCATGCACATGCCTTTATAGCACCAATAAACGTAACACGGTTTGGTGCACAGTTCATGCTATCAAACATGTCCAACGCAACCAAGCTCTCTCCATTCCCCACGTATCCAAGTATTAACGCAGTCCAAGAGACAACATCCCGGAGCATCATTCTGTTGAAAACATCTCTTGCTTTTACCATGTCCCGGCATTTGCTATACATGTCCACCAGGCTGTTTGCTACAAACACATCTTTATCAAAGCCACACTCTATGGCTCGTCTATGAATGCTCAGCCCCATATGTATACAAGCCAAACCTGCACATGCCTTGAGCGCAGCAACAAACGTGACACGGTCAGCTGCACATTCCATGCTATTAAACACTTCCAAGGCTAACAAGCTCTCTCCATTCTCTACATATCCCTGGATTAAAGTGTTCCAGGACACAACGTCCCGTTGCGTTGTTCTGTCAAAAGTATCTCTTGCCCGTAACATCTCCCCACACTTACTATACATGTCCACCAACGTGTTTGTCACAAAGACATCATTACCAAACCCACGCTCTCTGGCTTGCTCATGGATGCTCAGACCCCTCTGTAGAGAACTCCTTTTGTCGAGCTTCGTACATGCCTTGAGTGCAGCAACAAACGTATCCCGGTTTGGTGCACAGTCCATGCTGTTGAACACATCCAAAGCGATCAAACTCTCCCCGTTCTCCACGTACCCAAGGATTAAAACATTCCAGGATACAGCGTTCCGGTGCACCATTGCATCAAAGACATCTCGAGCGCTTAACATATCTCCAAGCTTTCCATACATATCCACCAAGGTGCTTGCCACAAATACGTCCTTGTGAAAGCCAGACTCTCTAGCCTGTCTATGAATGCTCCTCCCCTTCTGTAGATAAGCTAACGCTCCACACGCCTTTATAGCAGCAACAAACGTAACAGAGTTTGGTGCACAATCCATGCTATTGAATATGTCTAAGGCCAAACAGCACTCCCCATTCTCCACGTATCCAAGGATTAATGCTGTCCATGTTACCACATTCCGGTGCATCGTTTTCTCAAAAGCGTCTCTTGCTCGCAGAATGTCCCCGCACTTACTATACATGTCCACCAGAGTGCTTCCCACATGTACATCTCTGTCAAAGCCACGCTCTCTGGCTTGTGCATGGATGGTCATCCCCTTCTGTAATGAATTCTTCTTACTGCATGCCTTCAATGCAGCAAAATGTATACCTGTCTGGTTCACACTCCATGCTATTGAACACGTCCAGGGCCACCGAGCACTCCCCATTCTCCACGTATCCAAGTATTAAAGCGTTCCATGAAACCACATCTCGGGCGATAATGTTTTCGAAGACGTTCAGAGCCTCCTGCATGCTTCCGCATTTGCTGTACATGGTGATCAAAGCAGTAGCAACGTATCTGTTCTTGTGGCAGCCGGCTTCTATGGCATTAGAATGTAAGACTCGCCCTCCATGCAAGTCCTTTCTGTGGCCGCATTCTTTCAGCTTGTCAACCAATCGGGTGCTTGAAATGGCCGTCCCGTAGCCTCTACATATAAGGAAGATGGTAAAGATGTAAGTTTATCCATAGGCCTTCATCTGTAACTGCATGGGTATATACAGGTTTTTGGGAAAAGGATGATATATTTCTATGCATGTGTATATACATTACACCCAGATTCATGAAATATTAATACTTAAATTTTAATTAGTGGTGCTTCTAGTTATTTGGAGGGACTAAACGCACACGGTGAAGCGGTGTTACATGTGCCCGGGACCCGGGCCGGGTCCCGGGTGTCCACATGTAACAGCAGCCTTAAAGTGGCCACCCGGCCATTTGCCCGGGCCGGGTGCACTCGGCCACGGCCGGGTGGTGAGAACCACCCGGAGGGGCCGGGTGCACCCGACCCAAATTCTGACCGTTGATTTAAAGTGAATTGATGTCAATTATTATTATCTTAATCAATAATGACATGGCAAGGGTGATTACATGTAACAACACCACCCTTGCCGTTAAGGGTGCCCTAAATCTTGATTTAGGCCCCGGGTGAAAATGCACATGACCACACTGTATATCTATTTCTATATATGATATATATTTTTGAAATTGCTAGACATATGAAATGCAAATATATATAGCACTTTTTTAATTAAATAAAATAGAAATAGATAGAAATATAGGGCATGACTAAACACGCATAGTAAAATTGTTAAATGCACATGGTCACACGTTTTTTACATATTTATTTAATTATTTATATATGATTCACATTATTTATTTTTATTTTACTTAGTTATATATATATCTATTTCTATATATGATACATATTTTTGAAATTGCTAGACATATGAAATAAAAATATTTATAGCACTTTTCTAGCTAAATAAAATAGAAATAGATAAAAATATATCATAATATATATATATATATATATAGAGAGAGAGAGAGAGAGGAGAGAGAAGAGAGAGAGAGAGAGAGAGAGATGGTCCTTGTCTTACTTAGTAAATTCCTACATTTCCTTCATCTATTTTGGCTATAACTAGGTTTTAAGTATGAGTTTATTATCAACAAGTTAACATATATATATATATATAGGTATTATATACTCATTGGCATACGATATATAGCATTTTTTCTCTTATTGGACTCCAGCTCTATTAAATCCGCACCTTTAAGTTTACCACACCTAGCCTCTACAATCTCTCTAGCCAAATCTGCATTATCGATATACTCCACAGCTTCAAAGTATTGAGTCCTCCATGCTCCAAGAAACGAAGTCCATGCTACAACCCCGGGTTCAAAAGGCATATTCTGTAGAAGATCCAGAGCATCTTGGAGGCATCCCAGTCGTCCAAGAAGATCAACCATGCATACATAATGATCGACCATATGCAAACCTTCATAGTCCGTACCCATTCTTACAAGAAAGTCCCGTGCATACCCCATGAAGCCTCCATGGCTGCATGCATATAAAACAGTGGCAAATGTGAACTTATTAAGCAAGACGCCTTCAAGCTCCATTTCTCTGACGATGGAGATTGCTTCACTGTGATGTCCATTAGAGGAACATGCTGCAATGACCGCAGTCCATACAACTGCGTCAGAACGTGTACACTTGAGAGCATAGAAAACCATCCTCGCCTTCTCAAAGTCCCCGTGCTTACCATAGGCATTCATAAGACTGACCCTCACCGTCTCGTCTTCTTCCGGGAGAGGCAACACACGAGCTCAACTTCTGACAGGCTCTTGCACGCCTCGAGAGCCGCAATAAATGTAACTCTCGTGGGTTCAATCCCTTCAAGAACGAGTCGCTTGAACACCTCAAAAGCTTCACTGTAACGCCCGTTCTGAGAGTATCCCCCAATGAGCGCATTCCATGGGGAAGCCTCACACTTTAAAGAGCTCAACTGGACGGTGTCGAACAGTCCTTTTGCCATTTCCATGTTCCCACATTTTCCGAACATATGGATCATTTTACTAGCCAGTTCTGTATGATGAGTTGTTTCCCCGTAGCCTATAATATCTTCCTGAACAAATCTATCAAGCTCTACATCTTCTAACTCTGAAGCGGCATCGAGTATTGCCAAATAGCTTGCTTGAGCAGGTTTCAGACCCTCATTGATCATGCAAGAGAATATCCTTATCGCTTCCTGTTATGCCCACTCCGAACACATGCTGTAATCAGAGAGGTCCATGAAACTACATTCGCCTCCGGCATGCTCCGGATCGCGGTTTGGGCCTGTACATATTGCCCCGACTGGGCATATGCAACGACAAGTCCATTCCATGTTACAGATGTGCGGCTCGGCATCCTCTCAAACATCTCTACTACAAGAAAAAAATGCCCATTTTGGGCATATGCATTCATCATAGCAGTCCAAACAATAACGTCTCTTTCAAGACAGTTATCAAAGGCTTCTCTAGCCTTATCAACTCCCCCACATCTTCCATACGTCTTAATGAGTGTGGTTGTTACTGTTGTATCGAGGAGTTCAACCGAAGAATTGTGTACGACTTCTTCGGCTTCCGACACTCTGGTGCATGCCTGAAGAATCCCCATAACCGTGATACGATCCCATTGAATCCCGTTAGCCTTCATTCATAAAAGAGCTGAAAGGATTCCAGTTTTGCTAGTTTCCCAATCAGAGTATTCCACGACACGATGTCCCAACAAGGCATGCTCCGGAAGAATGCTCGAGCTTCCTGCAGATGCCCGTTCCGGGCATACGCCGATAACATGGCATTCCACGTTGAAACGTTCCTGTCGAGGATCCCGTCGAACACCCGACGCGATCCATCCGTGCATCCACAGTTTCCGTACGTGGCAATGAGCTTGTTCCCCCAGAAAACACCCCGTTCCAGAAGGTGCTGATGGAGTTGCCTGGCTTCGACTACAGAGCTCACTCTCTGGAGACCATTGGTTGCTCTCTTCATAAAAGTCTTATAAACTTGCAACTACCCCATCAATCGGCTAGTTTTTGTTATCTGGTCCCCCTATTACGTGGCCACTTTCATCCCTTTTCCATGTCACATTTAAAGTGTGACATGTTATAGATTTCCGTCTACGTAGGCATAACGAAAGTCTACCCCTAACACTGTAGATTGTGAGGTGCGCTTGAAAACGTACAGATGAAGTCCATCTACAATTATTTTGCTTGGACTCGACTCAACATTTCTTAATCGTCTCATTCTACAAGTAAGCGTTATATTTTACGCAAAGGTTTAAATGTTTAGAATATTCCCAGTTGGAGATGAACAGCCAGATAGCATCCCTTTAAATTGCACAGCCGCGCATGCTTCTTGAAAATGCAAGAACGGGTTAGGGTTTGTGCATTCTCCTCTTCTTGCAGCATGGCTATGGTGTCTCGATCGATCCTTGCATGTGTTCTTCTGTACGCAGTGCTCGTCTGCTCGTTTGCACATGATGGAGACGGGATTTTCAGGGTGAAGCTCAAGAAAAGATCGCTCGACAGGGAGGCGATCACTGCTCCGAGGGCATGGAGTCGTGACCGGAACAGTCTTGGAGTGCTTGCTGACGGCGGATCGTTCCTGCCTCTGAAGAACTACATGGATGCGCAGTATTATGGTGAGATTGGTATTGGAAGCCCACCCCAAGAATTTACTGTGATCTTTGATACTGGAAGCTCCAATCTTTGGTTCCATCCTCGAAATGTGTGTTATCTGTGAGTACTGGATTCATTTCTCTGTATATATATTAATTCATTTTTATTGTGAATATGTGTGCCATGCCATGCAAGCAATAATCGTGAAAATTTTTGCAGCCTTCATGCTGGTTTCATCGCCGATACAAATCAAGCAAATCAAGTACTCACAAAGAGAACGGTAAGTTTATACACAGACATATACATATATTTCTATGTGTGGATATTTCAAAATTGGCATATTGGGAATGTTAAAAATGTTTAGTTTATTTGTCTAAACTGTTGAACTGCGTGCGTGTGTACGTGTGGGCTATTAATTACAGAAATTTATAGGTACATCAATTTCTATTCAATATGGTTCTGGATCAATGTCTGGATTTCTTAGCGTTGATGATGTTGCAATTGGACAGATTAAAGTGAAAGGCGAGGTAGTTTTTATCATCTTTTTCAGTTTTGTCATATTTGACGTTGTTTTTATCATGGTGCGTGTGCATGTGATATTATATATTACGTTTAAATTATATTTCCAAAAGAAAGTGTGTCTATGTACGTGTGTGTGTGTGTATATATATATATATATATATATATATATATGAAAGGTACTTTTGTAGGTGTTTGCTGAAGCGACAAGCGAACCTGGACTAACTTTTATGGCTGCAAAAGTTTGATGGAATCATGGGACTTGGCTTCCAAGCATCTCCCAAGCTCATATTGTCCCTATCTGGTTAGCCATTAGTATTATTTACATTATATACGACTAGTTTGCATCTGCACCTCATATGTTATAATGATTTATACCCATGTTAGGTACCACATTGTGGAGCAGGAGCTTGTACCAGAACCTGTTTCTCTTTTTGGTTAAACCGTGATGCAAGTGATGACGTTGGTGGTGAACTAGTTCTTGGAGGTGTTGATCCCAAGCATTTTAAAGGAAAGCATCAGTATACACCAATTACACGCGAAGGCTATTGGCAGGTAACTGTATGTATAACACACACACACGTGCTGGTTTATTGTTATATATGTGATTATATGTTGATATATCCCATCCAACAGATTCAAATGGGAGACGTCCTGATTGGTGGACACACGACAGGTTAGCTGCAATTTAATGAGTTCTTGTTAGTTACTGAACACTGTTTTTGTAGGAGTATGCACCAAGGGTTGTGCAGCCATTGTTGACTCAGGCACGTCTTTGCTAGCTGGGCCCTCGGTAAGTATTCTTGAAGCAAGCTGGTGGTTTCTATATTTATAGATTCTTTTGAAGTACATCTATCATATTTCTTATATATATATCGTGCGTATTGCATGTGTATGTGTGCACACACATGATACTTTGTTTCTTCTTTCAGGCAATCATTGCAGAAATTAACAAGGCCATTGGGGCTAGTGGAGTCATTAGCCAGGAGTGTAAACTTGTGGTGGACCAATACGGAAGCATGATAATTAACCTTCTTCAGCTCAGGTAGTAATCCATTTTGTTGATTACGTATACACAGAGACATATATACATGCGCTCCAGGGTAGCTAGATGTGTGTATAATGTATAATGTACGTTTACGTTCTTCAGGTGTCTCCTGAGAAAGTTTGTTCTCAGCTGGGATTTGCTCTCCCAGACGCCAACTTTTCAACGAGTAAGTTATTTATTTCCTTATGTTTGTTGTGTACACACACACTCACACACCGCACGCACGCGCGCACGCGCACATCTAACTTATGCACCTTTGTTACAGGCCAAACATAGCTAGTGTCCTTGACAAGGAACCGCAGAATTTTGATAACGATTTGGCGTGTGATGCTGTGAAAAGGCTGTTATCTGGATTGAGAACCAACTACAAAAGAATCAAAGCACCGAACAGATTATCTCCTACCTTGATGATGTACGTTATCTTGTTATATTATATATTTATAATAGTTTTCGCGCGCACACAACACACGAATTTAACATTTGATACTTCCAGCTATGCTCTCGGTTGCCAAGTCCAAATGGAGAGTCATCCGTTGACTGTGATTCAGTTTCCAAGATGCCAAGATAGCCTTCACAATAGCAAATCGCTATTATGAATTAACTCCAGAACAGGTAAGTTAATTATCAATATACATGTTCTTAATAATGATAAGAAAACATGTCAAATGTTAAAATCCTTACACGTTTTTTCAGTATATTCTAAAACTTGGAGAGGGTATTCAAACTCAGTGTGTAAGTGGTTTCATTGGCATGGATGTTCCTGCCCCAGCTGGACCTCTTTGGTAGTGTCTCAACTGTGTGTGTGTGTGTGTTTGTGTGTTTCTAATTGTATATTTTATATTGTATACAGGATTCTTGGGGATATCTTCATGGGTGCTTACCACACAGTGTTTGATTTTGGCAACAAGCGTGTGGGGTTTGCCCCTGCTGTTGAGATCCTTTGGCTTTGGTTTTTGTATTTGTCTTTCTAGAGAAACATCTTTTGTATTTATCTCATGTGTATGTGTGTGCGTGCGTGTGTGTTGCAGTATAATTCTTTTATTTACTTATTTATTTATTCATTTTATTATTAAATTGTTGGAAGTTTCTAACCTCAATAACTCGATGCTTTGACATTTTATGTATTTATATTTTATACACTTGGTATATAATTGGATAACGCCAACATATATGGAGCATGTTTTGACGTGGATCAATATTAATGTTTAAATTGTCTTCACATGCAGGTCCTCACTTGTGGCTCACATATGCGGTTTACGTATACAATAAAATAATGCCAACGTGTATGGACCAAGTTCTGACGTGGTTTATGCTTAAGTACTTTTTAAGTCGTGATTAGCGAAATGATAAACACGTCAAAGAATGTGAAATAATAAATAATTAGTCATCGAGTTATGTAATATGTTTTTAATAGTATGTTGAAGCATCATTTTCGATATCCCACTATGGTCGATCTATTTATCTCTTTTGATGGTCACTATTTTGTCATACTACTTAATCAACAATTGTTGTATAGTTAAATTTCACGTGAATACACCACAAAAAATAAATAGGGTACATAGGTATGTAAGGTAGTTCTTATTTATAAATTCTTAAATTATCAATTATTAACAGCAAACAGATTGGCATATTCCTTTCCAAGTGAATTGAGGGTAAAAATATAAATATTGATAAGGTTGACATTGAAAAAAACTACAGTGGAAGGAACCCTAAGTCCTAGAAGTCAGAGGCAGAACGCGCAATCGGGAACAGTAGACTACTTCTCCGGCACGGAACACTGATTTCTTCAATATCTACGCCTCGATCTTCTTCGTTGTGGTAGAAATCTCCCGATTTCTTCCTCAAAATCCCCGTTTTGCCATGGAAATCCCGATTTCTGAAAGATTTGCTCCAAATTTCAGACTTTTCTGATCGAGATCGGATTCTCAGCTATGCCGCAAAGAATGCCTTCGTATGAGGCGTCCGAGGGCCATGAGGAGAGCACGAGCCCTAAGAATGAGAAGCAGGATGAAAAGAGTAAGTGGAGATTGCGCGGTTTGCTATGGAGAATGCAGCTCGGCGTTCTCCCATCCCCTTTTGATTCTGTAGAATCGTTGCGTAGAGCTTCCGCAGACGGCCGTCGCAGGTGTGTGTGTCATTTTCGTAGATATATAAATGTGTACTCTTTTTAGCTATGCGTATGTATGTGTGAAAAGGAATACACAGATATACTTGCAGATTATAATGTAGCAGGTGCCATTCTTTATTGATAATACGTATATACTTGATGCGTTGCTACTTTCTTTATATCTGGGGGGGGGGAGGGAGAGGGAGAGATACTCATATTGAGCTCTTCAATGTTGCAGATATGCAGATCTTAGGAGGAGGCTTCTGGTGGATCCTCATCTAATGGAGGAGGGGCAAAAGCCACCCGATGTTGGCATGGACAATCCACTTTCCTTAGATCCTGGTGAGAAGCTGGCGAAGCACATTTTTTGCTTAGTGTAAGATCTCATTTATATATATATATATAGTAAACATAAAACTACATAGGATCATGTAACTAGAGAGTCTCTAAGTCTGTGTGGTTCATGCATCATATTGACTGCTTATATACTTAACACTTTCTTGTTTGCAGATAGTGTATGGGGAAAGTATTTCAGAAATGTGGAAATTGAGAGGATAATTGATAAAGATCTTTGTCGGCTTTATCCTGAACATGGAAATTTCTTCCAAGGATCTGGCTGTCAGGCTATGTTCCGCCGAATTCTATTAGTATGGGCTTTGATTCATCCCCAGCTGAGCTACCGTCAAGGTAAACTTTTGTATGTACATATATACTCTGTGTGTGTGTGTGTGTTTAGTAGTGGTGAGAAGAAGCCAAATGTAACTATATAAGCATTTTGCTATATCATTATCTATGTCTATGCATGTAGATCATACAAATGTGTATGTATGATTTGGTTGTAGGCATGCACGAGCTCCTTGCGCCTCTACTGTACGTACTCCACATGGACGTCTTGCAGTTGTCACAGATCAAGAAGCGTTATGAAGATCTCTTTGATGATAGATTCGATGAAGATGGCCCTGGCTACAAGTCCTCTCGTGTGAGGCTCCCTTTTGAAGTTTCTGATGATCAGAAGAGCATCAATGGTCACCGAGAAACCCAGGGAATATTTGAACACGACGAATTAAACATCGACTTGAAGGTAAAATTATAATGCACTCACTATGTATATGTTATTACCATACTAGATAATTACATTTTAGTACATTTACTCAACATTGTTTATTTTTGCGGGTCAAGGTCATCGTCATGGGAAGTGATACATATGGAGCAGAAGGCGAGTTAGGGGCCTTATTCTCTGCTCGGTTCATGGAGCATGACGCATACTGCATGTTTGATGCCTTGCTCAGCGGTTAGTTTGGTTATTTTATCTCATTGTTTAGTTATAGCCATGTTAAGAATACAGCAGCAGGTGTATGTATGGAGAGAACATACACACGTATGTGTGTGTCTAATATATGTGTAAACTGTATATACAGGCCAAGGAGGTGCTGTCCGAATGGTGGATTATTTTGCGACTTCAGGCGTGCCGGATGCATCTGCGGCACTGTTTCGGACTCTTGCAGCTGCCGATTTTGCACTTTATGCCCACCTTGTTGAGCTCGGTGTGCAGCCTCAGTACTTTGCTCTTCGTTGGTTACGTCTTCTCTTTGGACGTGAGTTTGTTCTGGAAGATCTTTTACTCGTGTGGGATGTTATTTTCTCTGCCTCCAACGAGGTTAGTCAGTGTTAACTAGTGTGTGTGTGTGTCTGCATGTGTGCTGGTGTTTCGTGCGTTTGTGTGAACCATGAATAGGTAGCTATGTTAATGTAACTGCAATATGAGACATTTATGATCCCTTTATATATAATTCTTCTTTATACATTTGTCTCGCGTGTGTATGTGTGTGTGGAGTGAGATATGAACTTGTTACTTTCTTTTAGATTGTTCAACAGCAAGTCGATGGGATCCCTGATTTCAGCATTTCAGAAAGAAGTGCTATCATATCCGCGATCGCGGTTTCGCTTCTGTTTCACTCTCGTGCTGCTCTTCTGGCTGCACCAGATGCAACTGGTTGTTTGCAAAGGCTCCTCAACTTTCCTTATATTCAAGGTATGTTTCCAGTGGGATAGAGTATACATCATATGAATGTGAATGTGACCCAGTTGCTAATACGTTTTCTAATATTTATATTGTTAGATGTTCGGACATTTCTAGAGAATGCAAAACTTCTTCAGCCACTAGCGCTCTCAGCGGCGAGCACTCCACCGCCTCCAGTTGCAAAATCTAAGTAAGTCTCGCGTATTATCCCATTTTTGTACAAAGGTACCTATTGATCACATATATATAGATATTTAGTGCAGCTGTTGACGCATACATGTTTTTTAACAGCAGAAATTCTCCTCAAAAGCCACTGAGACAGACATCAACAAGCTGCTCTCCAGAGGTACTGAAGATGTTTCTCTCTGCTGAAGGGTATTGGGAAGGCAAATGGAAGAACTCAGTACTGCAGAAGGCAAGCATGGAGACCGTCTCTGAGGCTGCAAGCAAGGTAACAAAAGCAAAACGCACTTCTAATGGCTCGGCCAAGCCTGTAAAGTCTTCGAAGAAGACTGGTACTAGAACGCCGGCTCCCGAAGAAGCAGGTACAAAGTCGGATGATGAACCTGGTGAAGTCCAAGCCAAAGCAAATGTGAACAGCGATTCAGACGAAGCTTTTCAGGATCAGGTAGTGACCATGGAGGTCATTGAAATGGAAATCAGCCAATACAGGAAACCCGGGTAGATGAGAAAGTGGTTAACAAGGAAGTTATCAGAGACGAACAGCAGTCAACTGCTGAGGATGTGAAGCAGTCAAAACCGTTCAATCAGGGAGTTGTCCCAGAGAGGCAGAGGTCAGCGGCCGTTAATAGAGTCGAAAGAGAGTCAAACAGCAAAGATGCGACAGAGCCGGCTGAAGCTGGTAGACAACAGTCAACGGTAGTCAGAGAGAAGGTGGGAAGAGATTAACTATAGATGAGGAGCGGTTGAAGTCGGTTGACAGTAGGGATGAAGAGCGGTCAACGGTAGTCAATGATAGAGATGGGGAGCGGTTAATTGCGGTCAAAGAGGATGGGAAGCTGTCAAAGCCGGCCAGTAAGGAAGTCTTGGAAGACGGGAGGCGGGTAAACAAGAAGAATACAACTAGCAATGGCTTAGGAGCTGTGAATGAGGTATCTATTGATGACCCTCTAGGTGTGAGCTCTTCCTCGAGGCTTAGCACTCCAAATATTGAAGGGGAGGAGGTTATGAACACTTTCAAGAGAGTTTCAAGCCGCAGTGATTTCTTAGACTCACCCAAGAAGGGCAAAGGACCTGTTTCTTTGCAATCACTTGGACAAGCAATGTCCGAACACGTTCAGGTAACGTGTGTGTGCGCGTGTGTGCACACACCTAAATATGTGTGTGTGTGTGTGTGTAACTTAATATGTAACTATTATTCACAGGTTTTGGAGGGAGTATTGTCACAGAAAGGCGAGCAGATGTCTAAAGTGATTGCTGGGGGCAAGGGACATGTCTCAGCCATGGTTGCTTTGGCGGAGCTTCGGAAGATTAGTAATGCACTGCTACAGATGTGAAAGGAGATTCCGAGTCAAATCAACTCCGCGGGGGTAAAGTGATGATTGTAAATAAGATTTTTTAAAGATTAGCTTTTGCTCCAAATAATATATATATGATCTATTCTAGAATATGATTTGTTACAGTGAATATTTTTAAATTAATTATATTTTTAAAAATTATACATAATTAAATTAATTTATTTTTAAAATTAATGTTAATCTAATGTTTTTGTATAAATTAACTAATCAAATATTAAGTTTTTAAATCTAAAGTGTATGTCCTATTGTGTATCGATTTGAAAAATAATGACATACATAGTCTCCCTGCCACGAGGTACATATGCACCACATTGAGGTTAGGTCACTGCCCATTGTGTCACTATGCATTACAATGATATAATGGTTCCCTTCAGATGAACATTCAAATTAATTACAACAAACTCAAAAGGGCAAAAAACATTTCTTTTTAACACCTTTGCTTGCTACTCGAGTCGTGTTGAAATTTAAATCTAATAAGTTAGAGAACGTCAATATACTTATCAAATCAGCACGCATTGTCAAAGTTTTGAAAGTTTTAATCGAAAGGCTAAAACATGAATGTCAAGTGATCATTCGTTATCATCACTCTATGTGAACAATGTTAAGTCTTTTAAGACAACCTTAAAAGTTTAATTTAGATGTCCAAATAAGTATGAGACTTAGAGTCCTACCTTAAGTCCCTAAAATGACTACTATTTGAACCTCAAGGATAACCTAAGTAAAATTTAAGATCCTACCCTAGATGACCTAAACATGCTCATGCCCTAACCTCACTTAGGAGACATGCCTTGTACATACCCCATGATAGAGCCAAGGCATTGTATTACCCCTTAAAGAATCACCATCATTAAGAAGTACAATCCCTTTAGGGTGACAAGGGGTACCCTGAACCACAATTAACCCCTAAGGGTTTAGGTGGCCAAATCATATCCTATAGCTAGTACTTAATGAGAACAAAAGTGTGTGTTATAGGCAAACACAAGTGCTCTACTAAGTAAACTCCCTAAGGTTAAGTTTGAACAAGCCTAAATGCATGACCTCATGAGTGCCTTATGAAAGGGCTCTTGCTAATGAGCTTAAGTTGTTCAACCTCTAGATCCCAAAGAGAACACTTCCTAACTAAGTGTGCCATTAGCATACCCAGTTATGAGACTTAACCTTCCTTAAGCAAATGCCCAAGTCTTAACACCTTAATGTGAACACAAACATGTCTGCTTGCCAGAGTATCCACTCCTTTAACATTAAGCCCATAAGACAACCCTAAAAGGCCTTGGACATTATATTGTGTGCCATCTAGCCTAGTGTCACATCTTCATGTGACACTGTTTTTTAAGATGTGGGTTATCATGCCATAGCCCCTTAAATTCAAGAGTTACTCCACGTGTCATGAACGTGACTCTCACATGCCAACTTTAGAACCCTCCATGAACCCACAAGAACTTAGTAAAGAAAACTTGTTAACTAAGATCCCACACTCATAGTTGGACAAGAACATGGATGTCCTGCTTAGTTACGAGTGCTACTCTTTACTTGATGTGGAGGAGGAGGTTGAAGACATGGCTCAACTTCTAACCTTTGGAACGTGCAATTCAAGAAGACCTCCCATACATGGATTAGCCAATGTTAAGGATAGGCTACCCTGAAGGTGGGATGTACCCCTATTGTTTACAAGTTGAAGTAACACAACAAAGGGTTGTGCCTTAACAACATGATAGAAAAATAATGAACTCAATTATGAACTAAGGAACTTTCACTACATATCCTACTTAATATATGTGACAAAGGCCCTCCTTATTTTCTTGGTTTTTAAAGTGGGCTAGCATGAAATCTCATTCCCATAGGTCTGGTGAGTTTAACTTAAGGACTACCGACTCCTAAACCCTAACCTAAGGGGTTTAGAGTGTGGGGTTAAGTCAACCCTATATCCATATCCAACATATTGAACTCACCGAAACTAACCAATAACCCAATTGGGACACAAAAAATAAGGGTAAGAGTTTTTTAGAAGGTAAGTGTACCTTCATCTAGAGTTTCTTAAGGTATCTAGGGACAACTAGCCAGACTACCCTAAACACCTAACTACACTAAGTGGGGATTTCTCACCACATTTAGGGTTTGACAACATATTTCAATAAGTAACAACAGTAAACTCCAAGGTAAAAGTAAAGGTCATAATAAAAAAATCTATGACACTCTCTCCACTTTTGAAAATGTTAACATCCTTGTTGACAAATAAATTTTCATATAATTTTCATTATCCCCTTGCATTATACGAAACCAAGTACTTTAGAACTCTCTGAGTCATAAACTTAGTTGTCGGAGGCATCACCTGCGACATGAAGACTTTTGCACATCTACAAAGTTCGTCACCTGAATGCAGATGAACATAATGGCTAACTTTTTACTTAACTAAAATTTATATTGGAGGTTTCTAGTTAATCTTGATTGTCAGACCCTAGTTAACAAGAAATATAACCTTACTTTATTCATTAATTTTAAACACACTTGATGACCCTATCATCAAGCCTACAATAAGCAATTTGAGTCCATCTCAAATGTTTAACCCAACGCTTCACGTTTCTTTGATTTTCTAGTGATTCCACATCTTCACTTGTTATAGTATTTGTCAAGCCATGACCCAAGAGCATGATAAGAATAAGGAGGCTTGACTCAAGAGTAAGGCAAGAGTAAGGAACAAGACAAGAACAAGGAATAGAATAAGAATGATCGTATAATGACTAGTGTTGATAGTAATTAATTGTACAATAATTAGGTCAAAGCTTTTATACTCACAACTCTAAGAACTAATCTAGGCATAAGTTAAAAATAATACTCAGGAGCTAATCTAGGCATGAGTTAAAATAATGTCCCTTATCCTGTAGGCATATCTTGTTGATATCCTGTAAGTACATCTTATATACATATCCTATATCCCGTATCCTGTATCATGTAGGTCGTATCCTATAAGCATATCCTGTATTCTGTATCGAGTTGTGATAGCACCTCCTCCTTAATGACGAGTTCTACAAATCTTGAGACCTGGTTTACCAAGATAACGTTGATGGAAGGCAGCAACCTTGGAAGAAGCATGGAATAAATTAGATGTAGGTTCCCAAGTGCGATAGGTAGGCAAATAACCTTTCCAATTCACTAAGTATTAAAGTTGGCGGCAATGAAAACGAGAATCAAGGATGGTTGCAATTTCGTACTCAAGTTCATCATCAATGACCACATGAGGGGGAGGAGAAGAAGCATGACCAGGAAGAGAAGAAGGATGATACAGTTCCAACAAAGAGGTATGAAACATAAAATGAAGTTTCACAGTAGATGGTAGCTCTAGTTGGAAAGCTACAGGATTGATCGCAATCCTGTAAGGGCCCAATTATTTGAAAATCTAACTTAGAATAAGGCCTATTAGTGCAGATATGCTGTCAAAGAAGCCACACGAGATCACTAATCTTGTATGTAGGTGCCGGTTGACGATGAGCATTAGCATGATGCTTGTACCATTCATGTGCTTGCTAAAGATGAACTCGGAGATCATCCTGTACCTGACAAAAATGCTAGAGACGATCTTGTACTACATGAGTGAAAAAAGGAGAAGCATGAGGGGCAAAGTCAAAACGTGGATGGTAGCCAATAAGAGCAAAGAAAGGTGTCTAACATGTACATGCGTGAATAGAGTTGTTGTAAGTAAACTTTGCCATAGGAAGTTGTCCTATTGGTAACTGATGAAGCAACGAAGATATTGCTCCAAGGTCTGAATCATGCGTTCTAACTGCTCATCAATTTACGGATGATATCCTGAAGAAAGATTTGTTTTAACTTGTAGACTCTGGAGAAGTTCTCACCAAAATCTGGACATGAATTGTGAGCCTTGATTAGAAACAATGCTCTTAAGAAGACCATGATGTCGAAACACTTCGCAGATCACCAACTCAGCAATTGTTTGGCCTGTAGCCGTCTTGTTACAGGATAGGAAATGAGCCTATTTGAATGAAATAGTCAACCACCACAAGAACTGCATCAAATCCATAAGGAGGAAGATTTGTGAGTAAATCCATAGAAATGGATCTCCAAGGAGCAGAGGGAACATGAAGAGGATGAAGAAGACTAGAGGGCAATGAGGCATCTTCGACTTGTTGCAGGTGTCACAACTCCGTACAAACTTTTCCATAAAACCTCGCAACCCAGGCCACCAATTATTGTGAGTCACTAACTCAATTGTCTTGGTCACACCAAAATGTCCTGTAGCCGGGTATCATGAAAATCATGTACCACACGGGTCTTGTAAACACCAACAGGAATATACATGAGACTTTCCCGGTACAGGAGTCTGTCATGTATGGCAAACAACATGTAGTTTGTACAGGAACTGGAGGAAGAGGAGCTTGTGATGACTAATGTATGAGAACACATTCTTGCCAAGTCGTCTATAGCCAATTGCAAACGGATGCCCTATAGAAGTGTTGAATTTGCTAGAGCTTGATGAACCTGTAGTGCTGCAAGCTGAAATCAATCAGGACTCAACAACACTTGCTTTTGACAGTCATATGCAGGATCAGAGAAATGAAAGTAAATTTGGCAAACATGAATATAATGGTAAAAAAATAAAAAGTTAATAAATGTAAATGATAAACTAGGCATGTAAATGATGACAAGATTAAAATGTGATAAGAATTCTACCCACCTAGCCTGTCACCGACTGAGAACTCAAGCTGTTTGAAAAACCTCTAGGTTCTTGTGATCCATAAAAACTTGTACATGATGTGCAGCACCTTCCAAGAAGTGCCACCATTCCTTGAACGAATCCGCAAAGGCTTTGAGTTCCTTGTCATGAATCTCATAATTGATGTCCGCTAAAACGAACTTACGAGCATGAAAGGTTACAAGATGGAGTAACTTGTCTTTTCCAACTTGTAATAGGATAGAACCTACTGCAAAGTCCAAAGCATCTACTTCAACGAAGAAGGGATGAGAAGGATCAGGATGTGTTAAAATCGGAGTTGTCGTGAAGGCGTCTTTGAGTGTTGTGAATGCATATTACACCTTGTCGGACCAAGAGAAATCTTCTGTGCACTTGGTGAGTTCCATGAATGGAAGTACACGCTTGGAGAAGTCATGTATGAATCGCCTGTAGAACTTTGTGCATGTCCATTGAGACGCCGGTAGGAGAGACGATGTAACCCAAGAACTTTATAGTACCCTTGTCAAAAAAACACTTCTCCAACTTCGCATATAGGCCATGCTCGCGAAGCTTCTATAAAACTAATCGTATATGTTTGTCATATGCCACCTGGTCCTTGGAGAAAATTAAAATGTCATCGAGGTAGATCATTACAAAATGGTCTAAGAAGTCACAAAAGATGTTGTTCATTATGTGTTGGAACATGGCTGGGGCATTTTTAAGTCATCACCATGTACTCGAAGTGTCCATATCTTGTACAAAAGGCAGTCTTCCACTCATCGCCTGGACAAATTCGTACAAGATTGTAGGCCCCTTGTAAGTCGATATTCGTGAACACCTTTGCTCCTCATAGTCGATCAAGAAGTTCCGAGATCAATAGCAACGGGTACCGGTTTTGGATGATGACTTAATTCAAACCCCTATAGTCCACAACCAAATGTAAACTCCCATCTTTCTTCTTGATGAAGAAGATAGGTGCTCCTATAGGGGACTTTAAGTGATGAATGAAGTTGGATGCCAAGTTGTCCTTGATATTGGTGAGAGAACCTCCAATTCTATAGGTGACAGTGCATAAATCAGTCCGAATGGTGGAGTCTTCCCTTCCGCAAGATTGATAGGACAGTTGTAGGACCTGTGAATAGGAAGAATTGCAACCTTGTACTTATCAAAAATGTCCTGAAAGGAGTGACATTTGGATGATAGGGAAAAATAAGAGAAGGAGAAGGAAATTGAAAAACAGGAGAGTTAGATACAGGAGAGGTAGAAGAGGACGTAGGAGTTACTTGAAAAACAAAAAGATGAAAAGGAATAGGATCAGTGGCAAGTTCATGCGTAGTAGTGGTAAGAATGCGGAGAGGAGATGTCACGACCCGATACAAAATACAAAATATAGGATACAGGATACAGGATTTGGCCTACAGGATATACCTATAGGATATGCCTACGGAATATGCCTATAGGATATGCCTGTAGGATATGCCTGCAGGATATACCTACAGATATGCCTAAAGGATATACCTATAGGATAAGGGTCACCATTTTTAGCTAGTGACTAGATTAGGCTCATGACCAAATTAGCTCTTGGAGTTGTGAGCATAAAAGCTCTAACCTAATTGTTGTACAATCAGTTGTTATCAACACCAGTCATTCTACGATCATTCTTGTTCCTTGTTCTTGTCTTGTTCTTATCTTGCTCCTTGCCTCCTGCTCTTGTTTTTTCTTGGTTCTCATCCTGCTCCTGGTTCCTAGTTCCTATCTTGCTCCAGTTCTTGTCCTACTCTTGAGTCAAGCTTTCTTGTTTTCAGAATCCTGTTCTTGGATCGTGACTTGACAGTTTGATAATAACTGCTTTTATAGCTCCCTGATTTCCTGTTACTTTTTTTTCCTTAGCTTTCCTCCGTTTTTTTCCTTTCTTTCACAAATTATGACAGATTTTGAGCAATTTCAACACGAGCACCAAATGTTGCTTCATTAGCTAGCCACTTTGTGCCAAGTGGTCACAGATTTGCAAGGTTCCACCAACGCGGCACATGCAGCTGTTGATGCATCCTCCAAAGCTGTTGCGCAGGCTCTCTCTCAAGCATCCATGGTTTCCTCTCTAGCGAACTCTTCTTTAAAACCAAAGATCAGCATGCCAGAGAAGTTCAGTGACAATTGCGCTAATTTCCAAGATTTCCTGAATTAGATCAAGCTTTTTAATCCGCATGCAACCACACCACTACTCGACTGATGCACAAAAGGTTGGCCTTTTGGCATCCTTACTAGTTGGATCTCCACGGGCTTGGGTTGCCCCTTTGCTAGAGCGTGAGACCCATTAATGGAAGACTTTGAAGGATTCGTGACTGTTTTGAAGCTTGCTTTGGAGATCCCAATAAGTACCATTTTACATGCACGAAGTTACAAAAGCTCACACAAGGATCCCAACCAGCTTCTGTCTATGCATCTAAATTTTAGCAACTTTGCATGAACATTCTATGGGACGAGACTGCATTGATTGAACATTTCCGTTTTGGGTTGAGAGATGACGTGAAGAACCTTCTCCTTACGTTACTGGGTGCCCAAACATTAGCGGAGATCATGCAACATGCCGTTTGCTGTGACAACCGTTTATTCGAGCGTCATCAGGAAAAATCCCGTCAGCAGTTCTTGCAAGTCAATCATGCAGCTATAGTACATGTTCCTGCGACACATTCTGGAGTAGTTCCTATGAAAGTTGAGAAATACAAGCATGGCTCACTTTCCGTGGCTGAGAAGCAATGTTGCCGCAGTGAGAACTTATGCTTGTATTGTGGTGAAGCAGGACACAAATGCACGTTGTAACTAAATGGGCATGATACGTGAAAATGGGAATATAAAATAAATTACTAATTAATACTTAAGTTTTAATTATTAATTAATTATTTAATTAATATATAATTAAGCCTTAAATATTAATTAATTAATAAATTAATCCTTCAATAATCTTACTTAGTAAGGAATATTCCTAAAATATCTTAGAATATTCATATTATTCTTCGTTCTAAAATAGTTTACAATAATTAAAAAATACTATCAAACATAATTACAAATGAAATCATTTCCTTATCAATATGTTAATTTTTTTATAATACTATATTAATAAGGAAATACTTTCTTCCTAACCATATAAAGAAATCTCCTCATTTTGTCTAAATATCACTCTCCGAATTAATCAAATCATTTTGGTCAATATCTTGATATTTGTTGCCACTACCTAACACTCTCACGAATGCAATTGGGAGTTGCCATCCTTGTTAATACAGAAGATGTGATAAGACTAGGTATGCATAAAGGCTATCTAAAAAATGACGTTCCTTAATAATAATATGTAAAGCGCCCGGATGCTATCCTTCATTTTATAAAACTCAAATCACGAGAAAGAAAAGCTTCAGGAAATGTTTGATACGGTAATACTGCTCACAAAAGTTTTTGAGATTCTTCTTTCTGAGGCACATATCCAAGTAGTTCACTAGCTCATCCATGTATCGGTATCAGAATATGGGTCGAAAGTGATTGGATGAATACAAGCAATGTTTTGGTTGAGCATAGCCTTTGAGGAGAGTCGTTTACCACTAAGATATGTGTGTTCTTCATTATCCTTAAGTGGCTGATCTCCCCATGAAGCCCAATTATCTTTCATTCTTGAAGAAGTATGACTTGTTTTCCTTTCTTATATTGTGAAATTCGAGAAGTTTATAACATATTATTGGTCAAAAATCCAATTTTACGAATCACCTCTTTGCAACACTACAATGTTTCTTAAGCAAATTCAATAGTGTCAAGTTGTGAATCTGCATGCATGACCAAATCCCCACAAGCGCACCCATCTCCTTAAGCTTTTGAAAGAGACGTTCAACCCTGGAAAAAATAATATTCATATCGAAATTTACCATGACAAGGAATGAAATCTCCTTGTTTGATTTCTTTTTTCCTATCCTCGGGCCTTTGTCGATGAAGCAGAACACCATTGACATCCAACAACACAATATGGCCATGGTAACATGGGTAGCGTTGCCTCTTGAATACTTTGCAACTCACTTGTTTGCTCCCTTTCACATTTATCTATTGACACTATATCGTTGCCTATCCCTTTATCATTTAATTGTACATCATCCTTACAAGATTCAGATATTGCATGCTGAAGAAAGTGATTTCGAACTGAAGCCAATAAAATGTGATGAAAAAACTGAAGTGGCCCCATGGTAACGATGTTTTGAGCTGCATTATTATCCATTTCCTGCATGAACTCTGTCATTCTGACATGTGGCACAAGAAATTTTTGCCAAACCCCTCTCTTACCTCATGCAATGCTGAAAATCCATGTTCTCAACTGTTTCATTACATCTGCAAAATGATAGTTAGCTGACCTTAAATTATCAAGGTATATTATTTACCTTGTTAATGTGTGACCCATGTTTGAACTAAAAGCTTCATTAATCCTTGAGAATTTATTTTCTGTACAAATATAAAGAAATATACAAAAATGCCTTATGTTACACTCATTTACAACTATTCGTCACTCTAAGAACTCATTAACAATTCTTCTTCGCTATTACCTTCTGAGTGAGGCGAAGAAGGTCTAAGCCGCTTGTGAGATGGTTCATGATCTTCCGTATCTTCTATTGATGTTTCCATGGGTAATGGAGTGTGAATGTTCTGTACTCCTCGAGATAACTTGTCTAATATCTGATTGAAGTTTGTCCTCAGACTCGACATTGAACCAGATTCGTCTTCAGAGCTATCGCACTTCTCAGGAGGGAACTTTCCAAATATTCCTGTATGGGTTTGTTGGGGTAGTCAGTTGAGAACCTCTTTATCCACTTGTTCAGGTCCTCAACCATGGTCTTATCCTTTTCAACGGCAAACACACATGTATCCCGAAGGTAACACTCCTTCAAGACGGACCCCCTAGTGCAGTAGTCAAAAACCCATGCATCACTGTGAGGACCCCTGATCAAGTTGACGATGCTCCGTGCCGCTTGACTTGTAATGTTTGGATAACGTACATTGCCGAATACGTCCTCTCAGCTTGGTGTATCGGATGGCGTTGGAGTGCAAACAGATGCTGGCCAGTCATTTGGAAGTTTGAAATTTTGGCGCATTCCTAACAACCAAGTGAACAACCGTATCAATGCACTTCGGATCAGCATCATTCATATAAAATCTGTCCAACGATGTTTATTCTTCTTGGCAAAGGCAAAAGTATCGGTGACATGAGCAAGAATCAAGAAATAAATACCTGAAAACGTAGGTATCAGTGAAGAGTGCAAGCATGAATTCAATAATAAATACCTTCTTTGTACATGCTTGCACGGCTAAGTTTCTCCACCAAATCCTCTAGTGTATGTCTGTCGAAGGATTTTTTGACACCCGCCGATCCATCACGAACAATTGAAACGGTTTCCTACAAGCAGTGATGTTACCCCATAAAGTCTCCGAATCTAACAACAAACATCTGTAGGGCTTGTTCGTGATTCGTAGCATCCTCCTTTATAAGGTTCAACTCGGTTCTCCGCTGTTGAAGGACTGCCATAAGAGAAGGCGTCATCGCAATGTTCTCCTTTTTGGCGTTGGCGTGCAATAGATTCTTGCCCAGATCTTCCGATTGATTCACCCATTGACAAGCATATCATGTTGTCACATGCAAATATTTGCTGACCTCTTCGTATGTTGAAGCCAAGGTCCAACCCAGTTTGTGGCAATGTATTCCCAACCACTCCTTGAAGTGCCTGACCGTCTTCAACTCCATTGCCTTGAGATGAAAAGGAGAGGTGGGGCTGCTGTTGTTAATCTGTAGTTTGCCATCAATCACCAAATCAGCCAAGACTTTCATCTCCTCATCGTTGTTCCATTTAAAGGCTTTGTTAAACAGGAAAAGGGCTCTCTGCCTCACCTTTTCCTATTTAACCTGTTTCCTTCAGGCAGACAGGAAACCTTTCATACAACGTACAGGAAAGGCTACACCCTTTCCTTTCTCAACTCTCAATATATCTGTATATTTATATATATCAGACTTCTCCCAGTGCCACTATGACTGGTCTCCAAAGTCAAGGGCAAGAACGGATTTTGGCTATTGCCTTGTTTAGATCCATTCATTGAGAGTACATAAACACACACACAAGATTCTCTAATATGCACCTTTCATTACTAACATGAACACAAAGACAAAGTGTAGAGACCTTTATCTCCTGCTAAAACTTCAAATGGAGACCCTTTCTCCTTTAGAACTTCCTGTTGAGACCCTTCTGGAGACTCCTTCTCCCGTGCCCTAACTACTCCTTAACTACCCTTCCTCCTCGCCACGTCATCCTTTACCTTTTTCCTTTTCCTTCACCTTTTCCTTTTCCTCTCGGTAAGGATTTTCCTCCTTCACACCTTTCCTTCCTTGCTTACTCACCTTTTCCTCTCAGTAAGGATTTTCCTCCTTCACAGCCTTTCTTTCCTCTTCCTTACGCACCTTTTCCTCTCGGTAAGGATTTTCCTTCACAGCCTTTCTTTCCTCTTCCTTACGCACTTTCCTTCCATACTTACACGGACCTTCCTACCCTTATTCTCTCTACAGTAGGATGTCCTATGCTCCTAATATTTTACCTTTAACACTGCCCCCTCCTTATTTGTTGCTGTGTCCTCACGGCAACTATCCTATTCCTTCCTTTGGATGTTGATCTTCATGGTACTGTGGATTCTCTCCTTTATACTTCCAAAAGTTGTTCTTCACTTTCCTAAGTTCTTGGTTGGAAGTTGATACCTTAAGTTGCAGCACTTGCTTTCCTGCATCTTGTTCCTTAGGATCATTTGCTTTCTCTTCCTGTTCCTGAATAGTTTTTCCTTCCTGTTCCTTTGGCTTCTTTTCTGTGTTTATATTCACTTGCTTTAAAGGATTGTGGTATACACATATGTATACTCTGAAGGTTGTTCCTGCAAATCAATCTTATACAGGATTGCCTTATAAAACTTTTCTGTAATCAGGTATGTCGTTTTCCTTCTGCTGAACAGTTTTCTTTCCTTTCAGCACTACGTCAATATATGTTAAGACCTTTAAATAGGATATGCTTTCAGGATTTCTACTTCTTCTGATCATCTAGCCCATTAAACCATCATCCTTCTAGGTCGGATTTCCTTTTTAACATACCTTTTAGTATGATTATAGATCATTGGTTTTCCTTCTCCTTCTTCTACCATCTTTCCTGTTCTTCCATTCTGAATAACCTTATCAGACTTAATCCATAGTCTGGCTAAGAACATAGTATAAACAATATCCTTTTCTTCTTTTTGTAGGACAAGCAAGGATATCCTATATTTGAATCCTTTTACTGTGATAGTGACTCCTCTCATTATGCTTAATGACCTTACACTTCGTTGATCAGCCATTTTAAGGTTAAATGGAGCCGGTTGGATTAGGTCCTAAACCCATCCTTTTACATTCTCCTTCTTCAATAAAATTCACACCTGAACCTCCATCTATTAATACTCTCTTTAACTTATTCCTTCCCACATATACTGTGATGCAAGGAACATGTCCATCATAATCACCTTCATACAGTACTTCCTTATCCATTTTACAAACTGTATATCCTTCACGTGAAGGTGATGTTTGCTGAACTAAACTTAATGCATTTAATATCTGGTTTCTTATGTAAGGAGCTACCTTTATCAACTGTCCAAGCGTAATCTTTATCTCCTGATTTATAGCTTGGTGATACATGGAGTCCATTGTTTTATCATGTAATGGTAATAATGAAAAACTTTGTTCACCTTTATCTATATCACCTTTATCTGTACCTTCTGATTCGTTATCAGTCTGACCTTTCTGGTCAGAATCCTGCTCCTGCTTGCTTACATTTTCCTGTAACAAGCTCTCCTTCTTGTTAGGAGTAGTAACTACCTCACCTTCTCCATAACAAGAGGATTCCTTCTTCTTCTCTTGAAGAGCTATAACTGCCCTTACCACGGGTGGATACTCGTTCTTTTCCTCCTCTATTTGAATAAGCCGTGTTGTAGGCTGCACATTAGTCTTTGGTGGAAGTAGGAGGTTGTACCTTCCGCCTAGGACATTCCCTAGAATATGTCCTGTTTCACCACATGTACAAACCTGGGAAGGAAAATTCCTACCCTGCAATCCTTGTTTATCATTTCCTTGTTTATAGGAATCATTTCTGCCTCTTTGACCTTGATATGGTCTTTCCTCTCCTCTATATTGCCTATCATTTCTTTCAGGATAAGGTCTATCATTCTGCCACACCTTATATGGACCATTTCTTCCTGCATAATAACTTTCCTCTCTAATTTCGTAAGGATTATCATTCCTTCGGTCATAATATCCACTGTTCCTATTCTGATAAGGAACTTCATTCCTTCTGCCATATATATTGTTCTGTTCTCATAAGGAACACATTATCATTCCTCTCATTGCCACGGTTCCTATTAGGTGGGAACCTTCTAGGAGGTGGACGTTCATCCATTCTCCTTTCTCTCTCTATACTAGCCACATTCTGATTTAGGAAATGTCTACAGTTCCTAGCCATGTCCTTCCTTTCCGCATTTGGCATGTAGGCAATTGCAGCCTACATTCCCTACCGTATGACCGGATTGTTACATTTAGTACACCATACTTTTTCCTTTAACTCCTCTTTAACTGTCATTCCTTTTAAAGTTTTCATCATTTGAGCCAATGCTTTCTCATCTATAGGATATTTTCGAACTTTTACTACATCAGCTTCCTCTTCCTCTTCATCAGAGGATTCTTCCTTTCTTCCATATACTTTCAGCTTTCCTTCTGCAATCTTTTCTATCTGCCTTCTCTTCTTCTCATATATTTTTAATTGATTAATGAGATCCTCTCTATCCTTTTCATTGATAGTAAGTGCTAGATCTCTATATGGTTTTAGCAACCCTTGCTTATACCATTGCAATAAGGCATCCATCTTCACATATGCCTTACACTTTTTCTCATGTTTCTTAAAACGGTGTGTATATTCATCTATCTTTTCTGTTTTGCCTTGAAGGATAGTCCTTAACTTCTCTAAATGTTCCTCCGGCAATTCCTCCTTTCTGAAATATTCCTTAAATGCATCAGTAACCTTCTGATAATTCTCTCTGACTTCCTTTTCTAAATCATAATACCAATCAGAGGCATTTCCTTTCAATGTATGTGGAAATATAAGCAGCCTTTCTGCATCCGTCACCTTATACAGTTTTACTACCTCTTCAAACTGTTGTAAGTGCCTTTTCGGATTTTCCTTCTTTCCTGCAGAGAATGTGGGATACATCACCGTACCCCCAAACATTCCCGGGAAAAGTGCCATATTTGTAATAACCCTTTGCTCTGGTGTATTTCCTCTTACACCTTCCTCCCTTCCTCTTCGGGAGTTCTCAGGAGATCCTTCTCCTTGCAATCTCGGTATATGAACAGGCACTCCTCCTCTCACTGTTTCCTCTAAACCAGCTGTTTGATACTGCCTCCAATTCTCTGGATCAGCCTCAGATTTCTGTATTGTTTCTGCAATATCCTCTACTATCTTGCCAAGGATATTTTGACGTCTATTTTCGTCAGTTTCAGGTTGCTGTTGGGCAGCCACTCTATTGGCCTGCCTTTGGTTCCTCTGATCAGCTAAGGCTGGATCAGGACGATGGTTCCTCCACGGTTCCATTCATTCCTTCTCCTTTACACATCGGCTCTACACCTTCCGAGCCTTTTTCAGAATGAGATTTCTATCTTTTTAGCCTCTTTTCTCAATGAATGCTAACACTGCAATGGCGAAATCCCTCCGTGGTCGCCAATTGTTAAACAGGAAAAGGGCTCTCTGCCTCACCTTTTCCTATTTAACCTGTTTCCTTCACGCAGACAGGAAACCTTTCATACAACGTACAGGAAAGGCTACACCCTTTCCTTTCTCAACTCTCAATATATCTGTATATATATATCAGACTTCTCCCAGTGCCACTATGACTGGTCTCCAAAGTCAAGGGCAAGAACGGATTTTGGCTATTGCCTTGTTAGATCCATTCATTGAGAGTACATACACACACACAAGATTCTCTAATATGCACCTTTCATTACTAACATGAAACAAAAGACAAAGTGTAGAGAACCTTTATCTCCTGCTAAAACTTCAAATGGAGACCCTTCTCCTGTTAGAACTTCCTGTTGAGACCCTTCTGGAGACCCCTTCTCCCTTGCCCTAACTACTCCTTAACTACCCTTCCTCTCGCCACGTCATCCTTTACCTTTTCCTTTTCCTTCCTTTCCTTTCCTCTCGGTAAGGATTTTCCTCCTTCACAGCCTTTCTTCCTTTACTCACCTTTTCCTCTCGGTAAGGATTTTTCCTCCTTCACAGCCTTTTCTTTTTCTCATTCTTTCTCACCTTTTCCTTCATACTTACTACGACCTTCCTACCCTTATTCTCTCTACAGTAGGACGTCCTATGCTCCTAATATTTTTCCTTTAACAGGCTTCAACCACGTGAGCTTGAAATCGTTGTCTACATCCTTTGTAGATTGAACAAACTTAGCCTTCAGCGTCTTACTAGGTTTCTTTGCAGACTTCTTTGAGGCTCCCCTTTACTTGTCTGCTTCTTTTTAGTGTTCCTTTTGAAAATGATTCCATAATCCCCAACCATTTGGAAAGATCCTATCCTCGGGATATAGAAATCAACATCATCAAAAAAGGATGTTTTCTTCCCGCCCACCTGGGCAAAATCAACTGCTACAATTTCTTCAACTCTTTGAAAAAAAAGAGACAGATTAATATACCGGCGAGATAAATCCCGCCCAGACAGTTTACTTACCCGGTACATCACACATTGTGTATTCCCTGCAATAGCTTCTTTGTGGTCGCTAAAGAGATTCCCACACGGCTTGCATGTGTTTGAACTTCTCCCATATTTTACTGTTGTAATGGTTGGTGTCGGCAGCAACCCATTCTGCTGATAACTTGTGGTACTGCTCGATTGTGAGATTGGCTTAGCTAAAAACACCGATCTTTTCGTCAACTTCTCACGGGTATGCTCGAAAATTTTTGTTGCCATCGTTCCTTGTTGTGTTCATCGAGAATTGTTGGGCTGCCGTATTGTGTGCTGGCCACTAATGATGTAATACTTGATTGATTTTCTATTCTCGTCTGAATCTTCATGATTTGTTATGATGTTGTGATCCACACTTTCTCAGCGCCTTTGTTTCTTTCGTAGTATGGGCACAAAACTGCATTATGTGGAACAGTGTAAGAATTGTCGTCCTCATCTTCTCCATGAGCTCAGCCACACGTTCCTGGTTGAGTGGCCTGTAATTGAAGTTTGGGCTACAATACTTAACCCTACACTCATAAATCCTATCATCCAACATCATTCCTGTGGCTTATTGCAACATGGGATGCCACAGGTGTAGCTGACAAAACGACTGATGATTTTTTTCTACGATCCGAATCAACATGTGTGATCCCCAATTGATACTATTCTAATGTTCGACACACTCTTCCAGCTCCGAAGTTTTCTAAGCAAATTGAACGTGATCTGTAAAGAACTTGAGACCGAGCCACCCTCTCAATCTCCTTTATGATGTCGCTATGTTTCTTCTTCAATGTGAAGAGGGATGATTGCTCCACTTGTGAATGTTCTATATTGTGAAAACAACCTCTGCTAAAAATACACCTACTCGATGAGTCTGAAGATCTTCGAAGTAGACATTTAATTGAATCCCCTCCATAGATGGGCTTTTGTTGAGTTGAAGAAGAACTCCACGGTCAACATCATTAGTGAACACGTGAACATCATTATTTATAAGTCGACAAGACCACCCAAGATTAATGTTGTAACTGGCGACCTCTGATCCGAGAACGTGACATTGGATGGAACAAGGCATATGTGTCGAGCATTATTCAATCTAGTTTCACAGCATGTTTTGGATGCTTCACTAGCACATCTACTTTTCATTGTTTTGCTTGGCCATGCGATGTAACAAAGGTTAGTTTGACAACAACCATGGTTGTTCCAATGCGCTTCCTGTTTAATTTGAAATATGGCCAAGTTGATTTCAGAATCCCCCTGCCCATCTCTTCTCCTACTCTCATCTTCAATGTCACCTTAACTCCACATCTGAATACAAAAATGATTAGTTCTTCAAGCACATATCCGAATATAACAGATTTTATTTTAATTCTTACCCAAAATTTGATGACGACTTCATACTAATGATTGAATCTTCTTGTTTGATCAAATCGTCCTTCTGCAAAATAATACACTATGAATACAAATCATATAAAAACGCACACACACTTGTATAAACTCGAATATACAAAATAATACACTGATAAATTCACATACACCCTCCTTTGTCTCAGAGAAAAGTGGACGGGATTAACTATCCAAAGCTCACATTTGTGATAGTGCAAAAGACAGATAACATTTGGTTTTAAAACCACCACAAATGTGAGTTTTGAACAGTTTAATAGGCTTTTACTCAAAATATTATAATAAGATGATAAAATAAATAATATGCAACTTATGCAACTTATATATATTAATACACATATATATTTACATGTAAGGTGGGCGGGATTTATCCCGCCACCCCTTTCTATGCCTCCTGAAATGGTGGGCGGGATTAATCTCGCTACCTTTCTGGAACCCTGAATGGGTGTGCAAGATTAATCCTGTCACCCTTCTCGGTCTCAAAGAGAATTGGGCATGATTTATTTAACATACCCCTTCAATGACTCCAGAAAGGTGGCGGGATTAATCTCGCCCACCATGTAAGGGATGATTAAATAAATCTCGCCACCCTTCTCAGTCCCCTCCATTGGTATGTTATAAACCTTCTGCATCTCAAACAGAGACATTTGGGATTGATTCGACTCACCAATGGAGGAAAAAAAAGGGGGCGGGATTCATCCCTCCACCAGGCATAGAAGGGTTGGCGGGATTAATCCCGCCGCCCAGGCCCTTTAGACAGGGCATTAACGACGGGATTAATCCCACTGAATTCCGTGCAAGGCATGCGTAGGCAGCGAGATTAACCCCGCCGCCTAGGCCTAGCACGCAAGCCATGGGCAGCAGGATTAATCCCCCCGCTCTTCAATTAGCCTCATGGGTGATGGGATTAATCCTGGCTCATGAGGCTAACTGAATAGCCTGCCTGAAGGGCAACGGGATTAATCCTGTCGCTCATGACCTGCATGAAGGGCCTCGGCAGCAGGATTAATCCCACTGCTCATGAGGGTAACGGATGAGTAGCGGGATTAATCCCGCCGCCCGCGAGGCTAACTATATAGCGGTGGGATTAATCCCGCCATTCGCGAGGCTAACCAAAGAGCGGCGGGATTAATCCTGCTTCTACACACACACACACACACACACATATATATATATATATATATATATATATGTGTGTGTGTGTGTGTGTGTAGGAGAGTGCGTGTGTGTGCCAGAGATAGATAGATTAAAAAAATTATAATGATACACACGCACATATGTATATGTATATGTATATCGTATGTGTGTGCTAAAATTAAATTATACAGATACACACACACACACCACAACAATATATATATTAATATGTATATATATGTAATAGTATATACAGGAGTGTGCGTGTGTGTGCGAGAGATAGATAAATAAATAAAATTATACAGATACTAGTACACATAATATATGTATATATATACATAGGTATATATATATATGTATATGTATATGTGTGTATGCGTGTGTGAGCGAAACAAATAAAATCATACAAATAAAAAACACACACACACACTCATATATTTATAGGAGTGTGCGTGTGTGTGCGAGAGATAAAATTAATAAATCAATAAAATTATAAAGATACACACACACATATATATACTGGTACACATATATAGATACTGGTACACACATATATAGATACTGGTACACACATATATAAATACTGGTACACATAATATATGTATATATGTATATAGGTATATATATGTGTGTGTATGTATATCGTGTGTATGCGTGTGTGAGTGAAACAAATAAAATCATACAGATAAACAGGAGTGTGCATGTGTATGTAAGAGATAAAATTAATAAATAATAAAATTGTACACACACACACACACATATAGTGTGTGTGTGTGTTATATGTATAGGAGTGTGCATGTGTGCGAGTGATAAATAAATAAATTATATTATTAAGATACACACACATATAAATGTATATGTGAATAAAAATAAATAAATAAACTCAGGAGTGTGCGTGTGAGAGAGGGAGAGAGAGAGATCTCACCTGTGTGTGAGAGAGGGAGATTTCACAGGCGCCGCCACCACTTTGTTTCTTAAAACCCTAAGAATATATTAAACCCTAAAAGGAATAGAATATATACTAACTTTAATCGAATATTCCTTCTAAGAATATACTTAAACCCTAAAAAGAATAAAAAATAGATTCGCCAAACGAATATTCTTTTATTATATTATCAACGTGCGTGTGCGTGGGTGTATCACATACACCCCAAGAATAAAAATCATGTAGGGGTTTAACATGTGTGTGTCCATGAGAGTGTTAAGTTTCACGTGTAATAAATATATATACACACATAGTATTATACATATAAACATACATCATATTAGTACATAATATTAAAAGACAGAGTATATATTATGAATCATGTATGGTGTGTATGTATGAGAGAAGAGAGACAGTACATATTATGGATCATGCATGGTGTGTATGTTTGAGAAAAGAGAGACAGTACATATTAACATAAATCATGCATGGTGTGTATGTATGAGAGAAGAGAGAGTGTTAACAAATTAAATTCATACATATTATATATTAGTACACATAATACATACACACGTGTATACACACAGACATACATACATATTACATGTGTAAATTCAATGTGTTACATAGGGTTTAGGGTTTAGGGTTTAGGATTTAGCTTTAGGGTTTAGGATGGATCATGCATGGTGTGTATGTATGAGAGAAGAGAGTGTTAAAAAATTAATTTTGTATGCATTGCATATATTAGTACACATATATATATACACATATTATACACATATACATACATAGTACATAATATTGTAACATCAGTACATATTATGGAACATGCATGGTATGTATGTATAAAAGAAGGGATTGCATGGTGACACTATGTATGTATGAGAGAAGAGAGAGAGTGTTAACAAATTAAAATCATACACATTGCATATATTAGTACATATATAACATACACACGTGTATACACACAGATATACACATATATTACATGTGTAAATTCAATGTGTTACATACACACATACTGAGTACATATAGATCATACATGCGTTGAACATGATGTTTTTCAATAAAGAAGCAACATATTTCTCAAGTTTGGTTTAGGGCAATGTGCATGTGTGTGCATATGTGTCTTCGTAAGTGCTTCTAATGCGTGTGCACATGTATATATAAATTTATGATTATGTTTACAAAAAAACATTGAATAATTAAGAAAATAATATTAATAACACACTATGAACATATTTTAAATTATACATAATAATATATGATTTATCTAATATATAGTCATATATAGTTTTAATAATATATATTAATTTAATATTGATAATAAGGTTTAACATTGGAATATTCTTGAAATAATAAGAATTTAAATGAGAAAATCCCATTAAATATACAAATGTAGATCAAGTACTGAAACAATTAACTAAATTAATTATGAAATCATGTTTAATATTGGAATATTCTTAGAGTAATAAGAAAATAATAAAGAATATCCCATTAATATAAAGAAGATTAATTACTCAAGTAATTAAGAAAATGATATTAATATACACACTATGAATATATTTTAAATTATACATAATAATACATCATTTTACTAATAATAGTCATATATAGTTTTAAGAATATATATTAATTTAATATTGATAATAAGGTTTAACATAGGAATATTCTTGAAATAATAAGAAATTAATTAAGAAAATCCCATTAATATATACAAATGTAGAATAATTACTGAATAATTAAGAATAAAACTAATTTAATTATATAATCATGTTTAATTGGAATATTATTGAATATTAAGAAAATAATAAAGAATATCCCATTAATACTAGGAAATGTAAATTAATTACTCGAGTAACTAAGAAAATAATAATAATAAGCAGACTATGAATATATTTTAAATAATACATAATAATATATCAATTTATTTATTGTATAAGTATATATATATATAATATAATATAACATAATAATATATACTAGAATATTAAGAATGTAAAATAATTACTAAAATTTCGTAATATTAAACAGCTTGAATCACTTGAATGACATTAGGGCTGTCCGCACCAACCCGTAAACTCCATAAAATAAGATTTTTTTTGTTTAAAACGAGTCCGCACCAACCAATAAACCCCATAAAATTTACGGGTGCCCTTAAACTTTGGAATCTTATTTTTTAGTGTGAGTTCGCACCGTCCCGTAAAGTATGGGGCTTATGAGGAATATTTTTGGTATTACTTCATTTTTCACATAAATCTTATGGGTTCTCAGGAGGACCCATAAGATTTACGGGAGGATGACATGGCACTGTCTCATTTAAAAATTTTAGGGTTTTTGGCGATAGAGTTTAAGACAAATCATGGAGGAAAAAGGAGGGTGAGGCTTTTGAGAGAGTGATGCAATTGGATTTGGAGGGCTTCTCCATCTCTAGAAGTCAAGAGATCCACAAGAGATCTTTTAATCGTGGAGCTAGCTTGTTGGATGGAGCTGGCTTCATTTGTGGAGCTACTAGGCCGTGGCATCCAGGTCTTAGTGTCCCGGCATCTGCTGCAAGGCTAAGGGGCAACCACTCGGCATCTGCTACAAGGCCAAGGGGCAACCACTCGGCATCTGCTGCAAGGCCAAGGGGCAACAGCTTGGCATATGCTACAAGGTCAAGGGGAAGTAGCAAGGCATCTGCTACATGGCCAAGCAGCAACTTGGCATCTGCTACATGGCCAGGCAGTAGCCTAGCATCTGTTGCATATCCTCGTCCAAGCAGCCCGGCATCTGCTATAAGTGCTCGTCCAAGCAGCCCGGCATCTGCTACATGTCCTCGTCCAAGCAGCCCGGCATCTGCTGCATGTCCTCGTCCAAGCAGCCCGGCATCTGCATAAGTGCTCGTCCAAGCATCCTAGCATCTCCTGCATATCCTTGTCCAACCAGCCCGGCACCAAGTCCAAGCAACTCGGCTTACCAGACAACAACCCGGCATCTGCTACATGGCCAAATAACAACCTGGCATCTGCTGCATGGCCAGACAATAGCTCGGCATCTACCGCACATCCTGGTCCAAGCAACCCAGCATTTGCTGATGGCTTAAGTAGCTCCATGGATGAAGGTGGTGTTAGGGCTGAGGATAGGTGGCCCAGTGGGTTTGTATGCAAAACAGGACATGATAAAGGAACTGTATTTAAAGGAATTTCAATTTGGTAAATTTAAAAAATGTAAATTTTATGAGAAAAAGAAGGTGTGGACACTTCTTTAAAAAATGACTTTGGTGCGGACTCTTCTCCCATAAACTCAACCATAAAAAAGTATATTCTTAACGTTAATGATTAGCTTTTTCGGGGTTGTGTGGACACACCTTTAAACTTCTTTACATAAACTTTTATGGGGCCCGTAAAATTTACGGGCTGGTGCGGACGGCCCTATTAAATGCAATTTTAAAACACTCATTGGAATTGGAGAGTATATATGTCAGAATGTCAGTTATTTGTGTCAACTCATCTTAAATGCATTTAATTTCCCATTTAAATTCAGATCTGGTTCTTTCTCCAGTAAGGGTTTTTCATTTCTTTATTTTTCATTCTTCAGATTTTCTTTTTTTGTTCATAATGATCAGCTCAGGAGCGACATTAAATTGGATGCGCTATTGTTTATAGGAAAGCACATCGATAAGTTGTTTGCCATACAAGACGAACTCCTATACCGGGAAGGTCTCCTGTACATTCCTGTTGGTGTTTGTAGGACTCGTGTGGTACAGGATTGTCATGATACGTCGGCTAAAGGACATTTTGGTGTGGCCAAGACAATTGAGTTGGTGACTCGCAACTATTGGGACCTGGGTTGCGAGGTTTTGTGGACAAGTTTGTACGGAGTTGTGACACTTGCAATAGGTCAAAGATGCCTTGTCACACGCCCTCTGGTCTTCTTCATCCTGTTCTTGTTCCTTATGTTCCTTGAAGATCCATTTCTATGGATTTCCTCACAGTTCTTCCTCATTCTCATGGATTTAATGCAATTCTTGTGGTGGTTGACTGTTTCACCAAACAGGCTCATTTCCTACCATGTCACAAGACTGCTACAAGCCAGACAACCATTGAATTGGTGATCCGTGAAGTATTCTGACACCATGGTATTCCTGAAAGCATTGTTTCTGATCGAGGCCCACAATTCATGTTTAAGTTTTGGCGAGAACTTCTCCAAAGTCTACAGGTTAAAGTGAACCTTTCTTTAGGATACCATCCACAAACTGATGGGCAGTCAGAACGCACGATTCAGAACTTGGAGCAATATCTTTGCTGCTTCATCAGTTATCAACAGGACAACTGGTTGGACCTTCTTCCAATGGCGGAGTTTGCCTATAATAACTCTGTTCACGCATCTACAGGTCAGACACCTTTCTTTGCTCTTACAGGTTACCATCCACGTTTTGACTTTACTCTCGTGTTTCTCCTTCTTCCGCTCCTGCAGTACAGGATCGTCTCTAGCATCTTTGTCAGGTACATGAGAATCTTCGGGTTCATCTTCAGCAGACACAGGAATAGTACAAGCGTCATGCTGAACTCATCGTCAACCGACACCTGCATACAAGATTGGTGATCTCGTGTGGCTTCTTCGTTGGCATATTTGCACCAATAGGCCTTCTTTTTAAGTTGAATTTTTAACGATTGGGCCCTTACAGGATTGCGGCTGAGGTCAATCTTGTAGCTTTCCGACTCAAGTTACCATCTACAGTGAAACTTCATTATGTGTTTGACACCTCTTTGTTGGAGTTGTATCATCCTTCTTCTCTTCTTGGTCATGCTTCTCCTCCTCCCCCTCCTGTGGTCATTGACGGTGAACCTGAGTACAAAGTTGCAGCCATCCTTGATTCTCGTCTTCATCGCTGCCAACTTCAATACTTGGTGGATTGGAAAAGTTATTTGCCTACCAATCGCACTTGGGAACTTGCATCTAACTTACTCCATGCTTCTTCCAAAGTTGCTGCTTTCCATCGGCGTTATCCTGCTAAACCAGTCCCAAGACTCGTGGAACTCATCCTTAGAGAGGAGGGTTGTCACAACCCAATACAGAATGCAGGATACAAAATACGGGTTACAGGATATGCCTATAGGATATACCTACAGGATATGCCTGCAGATATGCCTAAAGGATTTACCTACATGATATGCCTATAGGATATTCCTACAGGATATACCTACAGGATATTCTTATAGGATATGCCTATAGGATATACTACAGGATATGCCTAGAGGATAAGGGTCACTATTTTTAGCTCATGACCAGATTAGACTCATGACCAGATTAGCTTGGAATTGTGAGTATAAAAGCTCCGACCTAATTGTTATACAATTAGTTACTATCAACACTAGTCTTTCTACAATCAATCTTGTCTTGTCTTGCTCCTTGCCTTCTGCTCTTGTCTGTTCTTGGTTCCTAGTTCCTGTCATGCTCCATGTCCTGCTCCTTGTCCTGCTTCTGAGTCAAGCTTCCTTGTTCTCGAAATCTTGCTCACTTCCTTGTTCCTGAATCGTGGCTTGACACTAGGTTAACAAGCTATTTGAGTCCATCTCAAATGCTTAACCCAATGGCTTCACATTCCCTTATTTTTTCAATGGTTCTGCATCTCCACATGTTATAATATTATAGCCTCACATTTCTGCCTCTCTCAATGTTTCTCATACTCCTTGCATAAGGGTCTATTACTATACTTGTCATAGTTTTACTATGACTCCTTTTTACTTTGGACGTTGATTATTGTTACCTATTGTACTATGTTGATGAACCTTATATGTAATAGGAAACATGCCCTTTTAATGCACTTAAGGTATCTAGTGATGGTTTGGCCGGTGTCATTAAGTATTTGCAGAAAATTCTAAGCGAAGCTAGAACTTACCTTTTAAAAAACCCACCCCTGATTTTAATGTCTCAGTTAGTTGATTGGTTAATGTAAATGAGTTCGGTATGTTAAGTAGGGATAGGAACACCCTAGGAATTCCCTAACCCACGCCCTAAAACCCCACCCCTTGGTAGGGTTTAGGGGTAGGAGTAAGGTTAAGTTTAAAACTCATCTTGTTAACTAAATAAGGGGCTAACTAATTCTATGCCAGCTCACTTACACATATAGGAAAAGGGAGGGAGGGTTTCGTCACATAAATAAGGTAGAGATGTAGTAGGAGAGTTCTTGGGTTCATGATTGAGTTTGTTACTCTTCTATTGTGCAAGCTCTAGCTTGTGTCATTAAGACACAACCCTCTGTTGTGCCACCCTAACTTCCAACCGATAGAGGTACATGGGTAATCTACCCTTAACGTTGGCAAAACCCATGACTAGAAAGTCTTGTCGGAATGCACGTTCCAAGGGACAGAGATTGAGGCATGTCTCCAACTTCCTCCTCCATGTCAAGCTAGGTGTAGCACTCACAGCTAAGCAAGGCATATTCATGTCCTTATTCAACTATGAGTGTGGGATCTTGGCTGACAGGTTTTCGTTACTAGGTTCCAAAGGGGTTGTAGAGTTGGCATTTAGGAGCCACGTTCATGGCACTTTGTGTAACTCTTGAATTTAAGGGGCTATGGCATGGTAACCCACACCATAGGAGATAGTGTCACATGAAGATGTGACACTAGGCTAGATGACACATAGTACAATGCTCAAGGCATGCCTTTGGGGTTGTGTCATGGGTTTATCGCCAAGGGGTTGGATAGTTTTAGCAAACATGCATGTTTGTGCTTGCACCAGGGTGATAAGCCTTGGGCATTAGCTCAAGGGAGGTTAGGTCTCGTAACTAAGTGTGCTTTGACACACTTGACTAGGGAGTGTTTTACTTGGAATTTAAGGGTTGAACAACCTAAACTCATTAGTAGAAGTCCTTTCTTGAGGCACTCACAAGGTCATGTACTTAGGGTTATCCAAACCTAACCTTAAGTAGTTTATTTAGTAAAACACTCATGTCTACCTATATAGCACACACTTGTGTCTTCATTAAGTACTAGCCCTAGGTCTAGGGTATACTTGGCCAATCAAACCCTTAAGGGTTAGTCGTGACTTAAAGTACCCCTTGTCGCCCTAAAGGGGTTGTACTCTCGGATGAGGGTGATTCCTCAAGGGGTAAGTGACGATGCTTTAGCTCTATCACGGGGTATGTGTAAGGCACATCTCTTTGATGAGGTTAAGGCATGAGGTCTACTGGGACAAGATCTTAAAGTCTATTTGGGTTATCCTCTAGGGTTTAGGAGATAGTCATTCTAGAGGACTTAGAGAGAACTCTGAGTCATTTGCCTAATTAGGCATCTGAGTCAAATTCTTGGGGTCATCTTAAAAGACTTAGCATTGCTCACACAGATGATAACACCAAATAGCCACTTGGTAGCCACGTGTTACCATGTGTTGGCCCTTCGGGTTAAAATCTGACAATACTTATTTCTTGTTAGTGTATAGCTACCCAAACAAGGTATGAGACGTTTATCGAAATTAAACTCTTTTCCAATACGAGAGTACCATTTCCAAAACCTTATTCCTTGTAGAAATGTCAATCTGGCTAGAGGCATCCTAGAGGCACATGCATATAACAAGGTCATGCCAACTTGAAATTAGTCCATTGACTTAGTGTATCACTGACATAAATTCATTCCCAATGAAAATCAAATTCAAGTCAAATTAGCGACCAAGTGTTATAGCACATTCGTCTTTTGTAACTAACTTTGTACTCTTCCATAACACTGACTATTTCAAGGAGCAAATATAAGCTAACATACCTTTTTAATAAACCTCTCTTGAGCAAATGCTCAAGTCTTAGCACCTTAATGTGAAATAAACATGTCTGCTTACTAGAGTATCCAACCCCTTAACATTGAGCCCATGAGACAACCCCAATGGGCGTGCCTTAGGCGTTGTACCGTGTGCCATCTAGCCTAGTGTCACATCTTCATGTGACATTGTCTCTTAAGATGTGAACTATCATGTCATAACCCCTTAAATTCAAGAGTTATTTTAAGTGTCACGAACGTGACTCTCAAATGCCAACTCTAAAACTCCTTTATGAACCCACAAAACTTGGTAAAGAAAACTTATCAGTTAAGATCCCACGCTCACAATTGGACAAGAACACAGATGTGTCCTACTTAGTTGTGAGTGTTACTCCTAGCTTGACGTGGAAGAGGAGGCTAGAAACATGGCTCAACTTCTAACCCTTGGAACGTATAGTTCGACAAGACCTCCCAAACACATATTCACCAACATTAAGAGTACACTACCATGAAGGTGGGACATACCCTTATTGTTTAGAAGTCAACAAAGGGTTATGTCTTAACAACACAAGCTAGAGCTTAACGAGCTCATTTATGAACCTAGAAACTCTCACTACATATCCTACTTAATATATGTGACAATTAGTTTTCTATTTTGTAAAGTGGATTAGCACAGAATCTTATTCCCAATGAATATATTTGGTGAGTTTAACCCATCAACCCTAAACCCTAACCTAAGGGTTAGGGTAATCCTAGGGGTGTTTCTACCCATATTTAACATGTCAAACTCATTGAAACTAACTAATAACCCAACTAGGACACGAAAAATGAGGTAAAAGTTTTCTATAAGGTAAGTGTTACATTTGCCTAGAGTTTCTAGATATTTAGGGACAACCGACTAGACTACTCCTAAACACCTAAGCAGGGTTATTTCTCACTACGTCTAGGACTTGTCAACATAGTTTAGTAAGTAACAATAATTTTAAAGTAAAAGAAAAATCGTAGTAAAAACTATGACACACATGTTTAATTAATAAAATAAACAATGAAGTTTCTCAATACGTGTTGATAATTGAGATGACCCTCAATAAAAAAAAAAATCATTATATGCATGTAGAAAGTGGGGAACATAAACAAAAAGTATAGCTAGCCACAACCGATCTTTAGAATTTACCCCCATAAAACACCTTGTTCATGGCTCACCTTTTTGTACAAGTCATAACCCCTTTAAAGATGATAAGTCATCATTAACTTGCATTATATCAAACACAACAAAAGTATTACTAGTAATGTATATGTCCCAAAAGTTGGTCATAAAAAAGCATCAACATTAATCATAGTTTGTTTCGGTTGATGTACCACCTTAAAATTATAAATTGTAAATGTCATAATTTTAACATGGTGGATTGATCACTTGGGTAAAAATTGTGGGATATGTAAAATATATGGGAAAAGACCCAAGCAAACCTGGGTCATCATGATCAGGGCCCTCTCATAAATACTAATTAATCTTTTGCTTAGCTAGCTTAAGAAGAGAGGAAAGGTTGTGACATTTGGTATCAGAATGATCCTAGATTTGATTCTCATCGGGGTGAATTTGTGAGTAAATCTCAGGCCACTAAGGTTGGCGCACTTATCCTTAACTAACATGTGATGCGAACATCAGCCATGTGGTCAATGTGTCAACGATAACAAATTGATAATGTTAGAAAGTGGATAAATATCCTTCATAGTGACATCAACAAATTAATAATGTTGGAAAGTGGATAAATATCTTAATAATGACCTGATTAATAAGTCATGCAAAACCATAAAAACCAAGAAAGTGAATAAATATCCTTAATAGTGACCTCATTAAGAGGTCATGCAAAACCATAAAAACCAATTTTAAATGTGGTTTACATGCCCACGAACTTCGTAATGAATAACAAATCTATTTGTGAATCATGTTAATAATAATAATTTGCATGGCTAATAAGTTATTTAATTATCATTTCTTAGTTAGGACCTCTAAAAAACTTGCATTACCAATCAATATATAATGTTGAGTTTTTATGTGTTTTCTAAAACAAAACTTAAACAAAAATTCACATACTCATGTTTAACTTACATAATACACTATGCATGGTATATTGAATCTGTTGAGATGAACACCATTAAAGAATTAAGACCAATGATACAATATGTGTAAAATATGCCACATTAAACTTCTTTTGGCACATAAGAACAAACCACAAAAAAACTATTTCAACTTAAAATGTAGTACTAAAGAAATTATTAAAAAATGATAAACTCTTTTAAAATTTTAATTAATCATAACATAAAATAATATAAAAAACTTATGAATAAACTACCTTGAGAATGTCGAAAACAAACTTAAAGACTCTCATTCATTATCGATATTATAATAATACATAAGATTGTTCATTATCATATAAAATGTGTAAAACATTATTAATAAGGCAATGAATAGCATTAAATTCTTTGTTGAGTTAGCTTAAAAGAAAAAGAATAATATACTAACAAAACCAAATTGTTAATGTCTTATTCTTCTCCTTTAAATTAATTCGACAAAGGACTTATATAAGGATCTATTGACATTTTAGGTCAATTACACTTGAATTTTTTATCCACGTATCTCACAACTTTTACTCGAGTGATCGATTCACTAGATTATATTTTTATTAGGATAATTAAATAAATAGCATGACAAGTGGATCTTGATTGCTTTATAATAAAGATAAATAATCAGTTAGTGTTACAAGGAAGTATCTTATGTTATTTAATTATGTGACCTTTATATATAAATAAATGATTCCATCATATAAATTATTACAATTATTATTAAGTACCAACTTAAAATGTTGAACCAACACAAAATTTGTCAAGTATTCATTGTTATAAAAGGAAACGGAAAGAAAAATAGAAAGTATACTCAACTTGTTCACTAATGAAAAATAATATTAAAAAAAAAAAATGAAAAAGAAAGATAAAAAAAGTATACCCAACTTGTTCAATAATGAAAGAAGGAAATGATAAAAAAGATAAAAGTATAACCAAAGAAAAATAATACAAACAAACCAAAATAAAGATAAGAAGTGTACCCAACTTGTTCACTAATGAAATACAATATAAATTATAAATGTATTTGACCCATATGGTACTGACACATGGAGGACATGTCACCACTCACACTACATGCAATATATACACACAACAAGTTATATTTAATTATATCAGATTCTGCATATAAATATTATATGTATAATTGATACGGTCATCAATACAAGCGAAAGATATTGATTTTTAGAGGATCGCTGGGTCATCAATCAGTACAAGGGACACCTTTTAGTACTAGGATATGAATAAGGTTTAACATGAGCGTGGATAGAATCTTTGGCTTCAAACAATTAAAACCCACATTTTAAAAATTACTAAATTTATCTTAAAACTACAGTTCAAATGTTAAACTATAATACAATATTATTTATTGACACCTGCTAAACGGTGCAGAAAAATCCAGTGAAGTTATAGGTCCTCACAACCAAGTTACAAACGACTATATACTTATAAAGAAAATGATTATTATAATAATGATTCGTTAAGTATTATGTTAAGTTAAGATTAACAATAGATAGAATTATTAAAGATTTAAGAGATGCTTATACTAACATTATTATTCATTCCACGGTTAAAACCCATCAATTAATTACTTAAAACTCCCTTTTAAACTTAGACATTTCAACAATGGAAGTAGAGAAGTAAGATGATAGATAATTAACATATTAAATTAATAAATTACTGATTTATCAATTAAAATGCATGAACTAAAAGTAGATATAAGATAAGACGGTGTCAAAATGCATTTGATTAGTTGCTAAGCATATGGAAATTGCATAAGATATTAATAGGACGATATATAGTGAATCTTTATACTGTGGAAGAAAGAAATATCACACAAAAAAATCAGTAATATTTAAAATATCTAGTTGAAAGTGCAAACCACAAGCTTTCTTCTCTCTCAAAATGCCACGTTAGGTTGCAAGATACCTCAATCAAAGTCGAAGATCCGGCGTTGACCAGATTCAACTGATTGCGGAATATACCAGAAAAATACCATGTTCAGCCGTCCTGAACGTGCACCTTTTGCAAATCAGGCCTACTCGTATCCCCAGCACTGAAGAAATCTGAGTCCCGATCGGGAGAGTTTATACTGTGAAGCCTCCGAGTTACTCTCTTCCGTTGAGTTCCCACGCCGGGAATTAACAGCGGGAACCGGATTTTCCCATCCCATTCCCGTGTTCTTCAGGATCCCGACCTCCCCATTGGCAAATCTTACTTGACTAGTTGCATTGACCCATGGAGGCGGTCTTAAGCTCCCTGTTCATAAACGTCGTACTCTGTCTTATCCTGTTCCATGCATGAGCTAACCTTCTCCCATGCTCACTATCTTCTCCACTTTCCCACCTGAAGCTTCGTAACCGTCACTAACCGACCGTTGTAACCACGGTCGGGGACCGTTATAACCGTTACCGTTATAGTTGTCGGCTGACGACGACGCCGGCCAGAATGCACTTCTCGCTTCCATCTGTAAGGGTGCGACCGAGTCCTCATTGCCTATGTCGGGAACAGAGCACCCGAGTGTTTCCCCACAGAACTGCCTGAATGTTTTCCGACAGAGCTGCCAGAATGTTTGCTACTCGGCCTTTTTCTGCTTAACAGCGGGAGACAATATCGCGTTTCCTCTTTGTCTTCCTGCTGGCTGGAAGGGGGACAATCTCCGGTCCCGGACTTCTTCCGAAACTATCATTACTGCTGTCGGTTTCTGTTATAACTGAAGTATCGTTAATAACTGTTACCGGCTTGAGTACTGATGATTTGATGCGTGCTCTTTCTGCGGCTTTTGAGACTTCTTCTGGGTTTAGTCGGGCTAGTTTCCATGGGCTTATCTTCACTTGCTTCTTGGGTTTAGCGTTCTTTGCGAGGTCGTCTTTCTTTGTAGAGAGTGGGACTATCTCTTTTCCGTTGTGTTCTATATCCCGCCTAAAGGATCCTTCACGAGTGTGTCCTGAAACGTACGTCGTAGAAACAGAATATTTATACGAAGTGTATATATAGATGTCAGTGTATGTGTTACGAGAGTTAATACAGTGGATTAAAAGAAAACAAAAAATATGCAGAGCAGATGTACACTTTGCGTATATATTCCAGCCTACGCATATAAAACATTGTGTATTGTAAAGTCATAACGAACAACTGCTAACTTAGAAACTGCATTAATGCCGAACTAAGACATGGCATTACGCTAAATGTATATAGCAAACAGATTCATATTAAGACATAGAAAAGTGTCATCGTGTATCGTACTTAGCATAAGAACCATTAAAAAGTACACATAATTATATATAAAAAGAAAACCAAAGACATGTACAAGAAAAAACATAGAAATCACAAAAAAGACGTCTCCTATACACATACAACCATACGCAATAAACTCTAATAAGCAAAAAGTATAACAAACTATACAATTGAGTTATAATGTACGAAAGACTAAAGCACTGAACTATCTATAGTATTTAGTTTTAAGATTTACTCAAATTTACGATAGATACATAAAAAGCTGTACAAACCATATAAAATATGAACAAAATTAGGAAATACCTGTTGCTCCACGAGGAATCTGGGAGGAGTACACCAAGGTCGTCTTTGTAGAGCTCCAAGAGAGCTTACATTACTGACTGCAGTAGCAACCGAGCTCACTGGTGACGATTGTAAGCTGTTGATGTCACCTTGTGCCTGATCACGCTCCCTCATTGCCACAATATAATCGTATGTACTAATTCCCTGAACACATATACTCTTGTAACTGTAATTTATGTGGAGGTAGAGAGAGAGAGAGAATTACCTTATGGATGAGAATGAGGTGAAAGAAGAAGAGTTGTCCAAGAGGAAGTGTTGCGAGAAGTGCCAAAACTGTACAAAGGCCCTGAAACACAGGCATCCTAGTCGTTGATCATAAGTATAATTATTCTATAAATATAGAATAAAAAGAAACTGTATATTGTATAATACGACAGAGTCTTTCAGCACAAACGCACACACACACAAGAAAAAAAAAAGTGTAATCTCTATGGACATTTTAAGAAAGAACAACAAGGGAGATTATTGGGAGAGGGGGGGGGGGGGGAGAGAGAGAGATGTACTTAATATATATAAAACATAAATGATATATATATATATATATATATATTGGAGATGACAAACGACAATACAGATATGTGCGTGTGTTGGGGGGGGGGGGGAGGCGTAACATCGATGGACATGAATATATGTATATATATGGAGATTACCACAACGACAATGAAAGGTACAAGGGAAAAGCTGCTTCCGAGTTTGGAGACTATATCATCTTGAAAATCTTTCCGATTTAGCAAGCATCTCACTATGACAAATACTCCTGCCGACCATTCTATAACAAGCTGCAAAGAATGACATTATGTATGTAATCTGACTTGTTTTGATATATACAGCATAAACATTGTAACAAGTGAATATTAAATAATCAATAACATACCAGTAATAGACCTGCGACCATAAGCGATACGAACGTCCTGTAGTTTTTCTTTCCTATGCAGTTGTTTATCCACTGCATTAAAAATTCAAAAGTTTATTTATATGTATATCAAACATCCATCCAAGCATACACACACAAGCACAAATACTATGTGTTCAGGCAACTTACTCTGCAGTGGTGGTCAAAACCGTCGACGCACTTATCACAAGCACGGCAATGCTTGCTGTATTTAAATATCTGTAAAATAACGATAATCAAATGAACGGTATATGAATTCAGATGTTTGTACGCGTGTATATATGCCTACTATATAGGCATTTATGTATGTATGGTATACAAAGACAGCATACATCGTACAGAGATATCCGCACACACATACGCATGCTCACAATTATCACTGCCCTGGACTAATGTACCTCTGCTTCACACAAGCTGCAGTAGAGCAAATCTTCCTGATTCCGCGATCTCCCAGAACTACTCCGAGCAGCACAACAGGGAAATAATAAACTTAATGCCTTCTTAAATATTGTTGGTTTCTCTTCAATAACTTCATTCTTGTTAGAATTACTCGACTTCGTGCTTGCTTTTGATTTTCCACATGACTTGTTGTATATCTCTATGCCGGGTCCGCAGGATTTGCTGCAGCACAACGTATATACAGTGCAAAAACCAATATTACCTGCAAATACTGATATTTAATCAAAGCTTAAGAAGAGTTACGCATTATACTAATTCCATAACAAGTATTAGGTGTCTGTAATACAGACGACAATAAAACTTCCAAATACCCGTAATTTATTAGTATATCAACATTAAATTAAGAATGAAAATGTTACTGTATACATAAAGGCTCTTATTTACTAGTTAATTTATACGTAAATTTAGTCGTTAACTGTAATATGACAACCAACGCCTTCACTGTCTAGCAGGGAATCTCTGAAAACCTACAATGATGTTTATATTACTTTAATTAATCCACGCCCTGTGTACTACTCGAATAAATGTACAATATACGAACTGAAAAAGATATAGATTTATATGAATATGGTATATATCTACTCACAAAACCATGAATATGATATATATCTACACACCCAACTAATCAAACAGTTTAGAACTTACCAGTGGGAGAAGATAGCAATGACATGGTACTCAAGAACTTTGCTACCGAGAAATGGGATGAAAAAAACATAAAACGCAAATGCCAGCGAGACGAACACTGCAATCGCTACAACCTGCAAAACATGAATCAAAATCACTCCGTGTCTTTCACGGCTTATGTATCTTTACAAATACATGAGATTTTGATCTCAACTAGAAAATTTTCATATGTATCTGCTAAAATCCGCATTTTTATCACGGAAAACATGAATCTTTAAAATGGCATTAAACCACGCATTTTAATCGGGTAAAAACGCTGAAAAAACATGAGATTTCGGTTTGAACTAAGCGATTTCATATGTATATGCATCTTTATCGAGAGAAAACGGATAAAAACATGAAATTGCTTATACCTGAAGCGGATGATAGGGGAGTTCCCATCCATGCTGCCGCATCTTGAAAGCAAGGATCTAAAACCCTCCGCAGGCGAGATTATCTCCACTGTTTATGCGAAAATACGCATCTTTATCGAGAGAAGAAGGGAAAGACATGAGCTTGATCTTACATGAAGGCGCCGGTACGAAATCTCTCCTCCATGACGAGCTAGGAGATCTAAAACATGCCAAAATCCTGCGCATTCAGCAATGTAGGTGCGAATCCGCGGCTAGGGTTCATCCGCCGCCATAGCTGAGCTTCTTTCGTCTTCCTTGTTCTGTTTTCATTCATTCATTCACTTTGTCTTTCTTTCTTGTTGCTGGTAAGCGCCCGTCAATGACCGTCACCACCCGTCGCCGACGCTCACACACGTGGCAGATCTTTCACCGTTGAATTCATTTAAAGTGAAACGAATCCTGTATTTCTACGGCCTCGTGAATCGAAACTCAACGGATGCCATCGTCTTCTACTTCCTGTCCTTTTTGGTTTTACTTATTCCTTCTTTTAAATTGCGATTAAAACATAATTAAAACTGTAAAACGCATTTTAAATTTCTAGAATTTAAATACACCTAATTTTGGTTAATTTTCAGTCAAAGAATATTCCTCTTTATTATATAGTCAACAAATGCGTTGTTGTTGTAAGTCTCGTTCAAAATGCACGAGATATAAAATAAAATATGACTTAATACAATATTTATGAATTAAATATTATCTGCACGATCTTGTAGTAAATGTTCCTATGACTTTTGGGTAGCTAACATCAGATAGATCTCGAACCTTGTAAATTATTTCATTTACCAATGTGGTTATCATTTGATTGAGCGGGAATGTTCCTCTTAAGTTTAAACTTAACTATGAACCTAATGTCAACTTTTTTAAACCTCTTTTAGTATTAATATAAATTTAAACCGAGCTTTAACTGGGAATATAATGTTTAATATACGAACGTTATTTAACACACAAATAAACGAAACCATGTACTTAAATATTATAATAGCATGAGTTGTAAACACGATATAGCTAGATTTTGGATTACAGCGTGGATCTAGCCAGAATAAGACATCTAACGAAATACGAAATATTAAATTAATAATTTGGTATTTAACACTTAATTAATTAGTTAATTTACTTAAACCGTATGTTAAACCTGACACGCTCACGTGAATTATCTTTCAAAGAGGACCAGTCATAGTCACAATCAAAACTGGAACAGTGACAGCACACACAGTGGAAACTCATGTAAAGCTATTATACTTATGTCCAAATTATACGTCCCATATTATTCCACTGTACACGTAATCATTTTCATACGACCGTTTAAGTAAATATACTGTGGCATACGGTCTATATACGCAAGTATATGTGTATGTCATCCATTTCTGTGTGTTTATCATGTATGTGTAGGTGTGGCTGTCTGAAGACATACATATTTTCATTAGTGTTTTATAAAAAAAAATTACCTATTGAATTTAGTGTACGATAGCATGTTCTTTATATGAACACATATATGCACATTATCTCAATTATATGAACACATATATGCACATTATCTCAATTGGTATGTCTATGTGTTTGTATTTACCATAAAGACATTATTTTATATATTTATACTGATGTATACATATTAAACATTCACATTATATAGAAAAAAATAATAAACATGCTATTACACGTGCATGTGTGTGCCTACATGCCTGATACTAGGTTAAATCATTGTTTTTCTTTTTAATTTAAAAATGGATCTTACACTTTTTATTAAAACTGTTTCATAGAGTTGATTTTATAATGTACCCGATTTCAAACCGTTGGATTTTGAGATTTCATCTGAACCCTTCATCTAACTAACGTTGCGTATATCTTGAAATAGTTATACTCTATGTATCATGCTATCATATTCTTGGTTGCTTATGTACACCGCTGGGTAAGTTGCTGTGAATAAAATATTTTTAATATATATTTTGGTATTAGCATACAGTATTTTAAAATAATTTTGGTGGTTCACGATATTCTCTCGTAGGGCCTTTAAATTAATAAGATAAATAATCATGCAAGCCCTTTAAATTAATAAAATAAATACGTAATAAATATTAAGAAATGTTGCACAGAGTGTGGAATTTATCAATTAACTATAGTTTTAATCTTTGTCAGATCCATAAAATTCCTTTATAAAATCATGTATCCTAGAATTAAAAAGCTTTAATGAATTAGTTTCACAATAAATTAATAATAACATTAAAGATCTTTTTTTTAAAAAAATTTATGAAGAATTTCATGTGATCCTATTTAAAATTGTATTTTTTCAATTTAGCATGAAGGACATAATATTAAATTCAATACAATTTAACACAAAGAACATGATACTAAATTCAACACAAACAAATATAATTATCATGTTCCTCCAAGGTTCTCGCATATGTCAAAATATAATTAAGATGATTAATTTAAATATTTTTAAAAATATTATTAACCATATGTTGGAAAAATGAATAGTTCAAGTGACATTGGAATATATTCAAAATGACTATAGGATGTTTGAATTGTAATCTTTATTTATTACCTAAATATTTACTAAGAACATCAAAGATAATCTTACAAAAATATTTAATTACAAAGAATTGTTTTAAGAGATTAAAATTAATGTTTAAATAATATTGATGGCATAATGTTGTTAAGCCCATTGTAGTCCACAATCAATAGTAGAGAATCATTTTTTTCTATTAAATAAAAACAAATGAATTGTATTATAAGATGTTGTATATTGTATATATGCATGTGTATATACACACATGCGTAGTGACACATGGGTGGTGATCTGGCTCCCATGTGTCAGCGCCATGTGTTGCATGTGTGCCATGTGGCAGAGGGTCTCCTATATATAAGCAAGGTTTTGTACCCGAATAAATCATTACGTTCTATGCATATTTATTTGTTCTTTCATTGGTGGAGAAGTTGGGTATTCTTTTTCTTCTGCCTCTTTCTTTTCTTGTTTCCATGACAATGAATATAGAAACAGCTTTAGCATTATTGCTACTGTTATTAATGCACAAACTAAGTTGTTGGAGCGCTTTGTTGAGGGTCCGTCCTTTTCTTCCCACCTGAGCCTCTTGCCGGGGGATCTGCTTCTAGTGCTCCTTCGTCTTCTTCATAGGCCACAAATCCGAGGGTTCGACCCCGATCTTTTTGTGGTGATCCGAGATGATGTATACCACTGGTTTGATCATTTCCAGGTTGTTATTCGTTATCATGGTTGGGATGAGGCCCGTGCTCTCAGAGAATTCCCTACATGTTTGGAAGGCCCTGCGCTCAAGTGGTATAATGGATTGGCTGTGGAGATTCAAGCCAATAGTAATCGGTTGACGGAATGCCTCAAACGTACGTTTGGCAAAGTTGAGGATTCAGATGATGCTTTCCAACAACTGCATGCGATACGACAACATCCTGGTGAGTCTGTTATGCGGTTCAGTATTAGGTTCGGGGATTTACTCGGCGTGCATATCCTAACATGCCTGAGCCCATTAAGCTCGGTATGTTATGGCCAACTATGCGACCCGAACTTGTTCGATTCATTCGGGCTCTTGTCCTACCACATTGGAGGAAGCTTTTGCACTAGCTCAACAATTTGAGTTGGTGCCTAGTGAGGTGTGGTCCCCTTGGGTTACCTACTCCTCCTATTCAGCGTGCTGATCCAATGGAGGTTGACGCTGCTGCATGTGTGCCGCACAACAAGCCTTCGTGGTCGACCTGGGCCCACCCCGTGGACCACCTCCACGAAATCGTCCTGCTCTAGTTCCTGCCGTGGTGGTCAAAATCCACATATTCGTGACAGGAGGAATCGGAACAATGCAAGTCGACCCAATCAAGTTCATTGTTGGGCATGTTGGGCACCTGGACATACTTGGCGGGCATGTGATGTGTATCCTGATTGGCGTCCACCACATCCGGGCTGGCGACCATATGTTCCGGATGGTGTGCCTGTGGCGGCCATTATGTCTAATGATGAGTTCCAGATGACGAAGCTCTCTTGCAGGTGGTCTGTTGCGAAAACCAGTAATCGTACGGGCGACGGAGGGATCCCGTGCGATGGAGACTTCACCTCCATTTTCGCTATGCATATCAAGGTTGCAAGTTCCACCAGATCATCCAGTTTTCACATTTCTGCACGGGTGAATGATTTTTCAGTCACAGTGCTTGTGGATACAGGATCCAGTATGTCTTCCATAACTACTTCTCTAGCGCATCGGTGCTCATTACCCTTAAGACGTGCAGATAAGGTCTTGCACATTTTATATGGTAATGGGCAGTCTCGTGCAGTATCACAGTACACCACTTCGACTACGCTGGTTATGGGTGCCAACTGTAAGTTTCCCTCTGGGTCTCTTAGGGTTGTCCCTTCCCAGGTCTTTGACATTATTCTGGGATGTGATTGGTTAAAGCAGTCGAAAGGTATGTGTGATTTTTCACTCTCTCCTCCTGTATTACGCTTGGAGTCTGTGTCTTGCAGTCTGTTCCTTTACGTCCAGAGAAGCTTGTTGCTTGTTTCACGTATACACTCCTTTGATTCCAGTCTTGGGGTGGTGTTCATCTCAACAGGTTCAAATGTCGGATCCGTCACCTGAGTATCGAGCACACTGCATCGAACAACTTAAGCAGCAGTATGCAAGTTTGTTCAAATTTGATCTGTCCCAAGGTGCACGTGTGAAGACTCGACACTGTATACCCCGGCAATGCAAAGCCTTTCAAAGTCCCGGTTCGACGCAGGTCACCAAAAGAGTTATCAGCCATGCGAACAGCTGTTACAATATGATTGGTAACGAGTGTGTCGTCCATCACGGAGTCCATGGGCATGTGAACCTCATTTGGTTCCCAAGCCTGATGGATCTCTCCGATTTTGTGTGGATTACCGACCTTTCAACGATGTTACCATCAAAGATGTCTATCCACTTCCGAACTCTGCCGATCTATTAATCGTTTGGGTCAGAGTCGATGGTTTACTAAGTTGTGGATTTGGCATCATATTGGCAGGTTCCTATGGCTGAGGAGGATATTCCAAAAACGGCCTTCCGGACACCATTTGGTCTTTACGAGTTTTTGGTCATGCCTTTTGGATTGACTTCAGCTCCTGCACCTTTCAACGCATGATGGATGAGCTTCTTTCGATATGCCTGAGATCACTGCCGATTTCATTGATGATGTGTTAATTCATGGGTCTAGTTCTTGGGAGGATCACATTCGTGATGTGTAGCGAGTTCTTGTAAGAGTAAACGTTGCTCACATAAGGTGTTTGATGCCAGATGCCACTTGGCAACCACATGTTAGCCCTTCAAGTTAAAAACCTGAGCGATTTCGAAAAGTCGGCTTGAAGTTAAAACTTGAGAAGTGTGTGTTCGAATCGACCGACACCACTTATTGGGTTACCGTATATCTCGAGAGGGTTTACAGGTGGATCCAGCGAAGTCGTGAGCTGTTTGAGAATTCCTTTGTCCCCGTACGGTACAGGAAGTCTAGCATTTCTTGGGCAAAGTGCAGTACTTGGGTCAATTCATCGATCATCTTGCTGATCGAACTACCCCTCTTCGGGAGTTAGTTCGTCCACATGTACTTTTAGGTGGACTCGCAGGTGTCAGTAGGCATTTGACCAGTTAAAAGAGTTCCTAACAACTCCACTGGTTTAGGGTTTAGGGTTTAGTATCATGAAGCTCAGCTTATGTTGTAAAGAATTTAATACTTTGTAATAGAATGAAGTTAAATTTTTTTTAAATAGAATTAAAAACTTTAGTAATTTTGTAATAAAATATAGTCAAAATTCTTTAGAAATAAAACTAAATAGTTATGATTAATCGACTTAATGCCTTGGCATGCTTGAACACTTTATCTAATCAACACAATACAAATACAAACTATTAGTCTTTCATAGTTGCACTACAACAATGACTATGAATCTATGTTATCTTATATTGAACCTTCAAGTACAAAAACATAATTAAGAGTTATTATTGAAGACATTAAAAATGATTGTACTATTGTTGTAAGCATGTACTCTAATCTAATCTTGAGTAAGGTCTTTAAGATCATTCTATATGATGTTTAAACAACTTATTATTACATGGATCAACTAATGACTTCTTTGAGATCTTTAGGTAAAATACATTATTTGCCAAAAAATGTAATTTTGAAACATACGTGGAAGTTAAATGGAGAGCCAATGTTATTAGAGTTTTTAATAGTACCACTTATGTAGCTCATCAAATGCTAAACTTGGTTTTCCCTCGACCTTTGAAAAAATGTGAGTGACACATGGGCTAGATCCTTGGGTGGGTTTGCACTTGGACATCCAAAAACCCTCAAAAATTAATAAGAATTTCATGTCAAACTCAACTCTCAAGAATTCACACTCACACTTAAAGGACTTTGCCAATGCTTTGAGTGAAATACCAGGAAAGAACTCCACAAGATTCTCAAGATCCTCACTTTCTTCCTTAATAACATGTATAAACATACAGTCGAGATGCATTCTCAACTAAATATGGGCATCATTACTAGCCTAGCTTGAATGAGACAACCGAAGTAAAGCTTCAATAACATATGTGAACCTATAGAAAGCTTCTCAAGCATAATCAAACGACAAAGGTAAGCTAATGTTTAGGATGTGACATACCCACGTGAATAAAGATTAAGGCACCTTTGGAGTCTCTAGTATATCCACTCACACCTTCTTTACCTAATATTTGCCATGCAATGAACACTCACATAGGGTTATGGATAACTTTAATGCTAAGAAGGAAAAATGTGTTTAATACAAGGGAAGCATGAGAAAACATACCCCCTCCTTAACTCTGTGCACAATGGTGACCTTGACCAAAAGGGGTCTATATAGGTGGATTACTCACGAGCAGAGGAACACATGTGTATAAGTCACATGTTATTTGGATGAGTGTATGAAACATTCTAAGTTAGAATGCATTTTAGTATTCAACCCACTCTATATTCCAAAAGAAAGAGGGAGAACTTTCTTACAATAGTAAATAAAATATTGGACCACCAACAAATCTAAAATAATTTAAAAGGTTTATGAGAAACATAAACTATCATATATGGTTCATAAAGAACTATGTGCCAAATAACTAAACCTTTAATTGATTTTTTTAAAGTAGACATGTCATACAATGAACTTTTGTGAACGTATTAAATTAAAGATAAGCTCTCTTCTTCCTTTTAGTAATTGATGTTTTAGACATTGTTCAAGAGCACATGGGCTCTTGGAATGTGACCTTCCCCATATTAATAGTGACATAAAACTTTGTCATGTTCCTTTAATTTTTTCATAAGTGTTATTCATCGACTAACCATAATGCACTTGGTACATTTTCTCAAGTCCAATAAAAAAAATACTTGAGCAATGTGAGACATCTATCTCATAGGTTGCTTGGCAAATGTGCTTGTTACATTTGCCAAGTTGATGTGTACACATCAACTTAATTCTTTGTTTAAGACTAGTTTGATTAATCACTTTATGGCTATAAAACAAGGTCATAAGCTTTATTTAAGTCCAATCGATATGTTATGTGCATACAATTGCCCACGCTCTCTCTGAAATAATATGGCAGTTGAAACATGAGCACATAAAATCTCGATTTTCTACTAACTAAAACCAAAATAAGTTTTTATTACAATGTTCAAAACATGAATATGTTGGTTCATTTGAATTTCAAAGACACTAAAATCAGCTAGATAAATAATGTAATAACAACCACAATGGCATGAATCATAAATAATTGCCTCAACAATGTTTATCAAAGTCATAAAAGCCATTTTCCAATCATGTTTTTGCCTAAGTAAGTCGTCTCAGATCATTAATTGCTTCCCTCAAATGTTGTAGAAACTATGCACAATTTGCACTAGTCTCAGCATCAACCACTCCAAATGTCGAAGGAAACAACACTTCTTTAGCATCCATGCATGTAGCAATTAATAAACAAACCAAGAATCCCTTTAAATGCATCCCATCGAAGTCGATTAAAGGTTTGTAAAATTAAAAACCAGTTATTGATGCTACAAATGAAATGAACAATTACTTAAAGTATTCATTGTCATCCTTTATTAAAGATGTTCTAATTTCCAAGATTATTCTCCTTGAGCTTTTAACAATATGTTGTAAGTGTAACATAAGCCTAAACATGATCCTCCTACATCTCCTTCATAACTTTCTCTTTTTCTATTTAAGTTTTCATGTAAGATTACACTGACATCATCCTCATGTTTCATATTCTTAATCATGCTTTTCGATTTCAATATGTACACTTTCACCAAATTATGTTGAAATTTATCAAAAATGCATTATAGAGAAGTTTCATTATTTCATAAATGCAATGTTATATCACATTCATTATGATCACTTAATATCTTAATTGAACTAGATGGCCCTCCCTCTAACACAAAAGCATGTAATTTCCATGGGCAACCTTCACACTACTATGTATCTTTTACGATTTGATGCAATCACATTGAACTCAAACTGGATATGAATAACCTCTATAAAATTGAAACATTCTTCTATAGCAATCACCATCTTTGCATAAATCCCTAAATGATTAACCCTAATTTAATTTTGTCCTAAACTAAATAAATTAACCCTGAGAGAACTCGGAATATAGAAATGTGTATATCCATTAGTTTAGAAACCCTAACTTATATACAAAAGTGAGTGGTCCAGATTGAAACCAATCCAGCGAATATCAAAATTCACTACACTAATAATAGTATGTGCACATGCAGCCATACACATGGATCTTACATCATCCCCTCCTCTCGGAAGGAAGTAAGTTGGTTAGGGTTCTCTGGTAGATGGGCCCGGATCTGGAGGAACATCAAGAGGAGGCACTGGTGGATTTGTAGGCAGCACAACTTGTTCCCGTTGCACAAAACACTTCAACTGTTGCACGTGTACAATTTCCGGGGTATCAGGTTGCATGTCGTGCCGAATCTCATAAACTTGTGGTCCTACTTGCCGTAGCACTCGATATGGTCCTTTCCATTAAAGAAGGAGACTCTTAGCTAAACCATGTATCGAAAGTTTGGGGAAACAAACCAACACCAGTTTTATCAACCTTGTACTCCGCAGGAGGACGATGATGCGAGTTGTAACGTTGTTGTTGTCCTACTTATACATGCCTCAAGTGTTCTGCTGACTCCGCATGAACCAATAGAAGAATGCTTGTCAAATATTGATCCCATGACCTAGCATCAGCAGCTCGTGGCAACCGAGAAGGCAGACCCAACTCCGTCGGCAACACCGGGTCATGACCATACAAGAGCTTATATGGGGAAGTACCAACAGAACTTTGTACTCTAGTGACATAAGCATATCAAAGAGACTGCAGATAACCATCCCAATTTGAATGTTGAAAGTTCACATATTTCGATCATTCCCTTGAAAGTCCTGACACCCATCTGTTTGAGGATGATAAGCACTTGTAAAAGTGTGGCATATCCCTAGTTGAGACGTCAAGACATGAAATGCCTCGGCCATAAATGCAGGACCATTGTCCGAGAGGATTCGCTCTGGACAAGAATGCTGAAACATGACCCGATTAAGGAGAAACTGACCAACAGCATAAGCAGTTGCACTAGCAAGAGCACCAATTTCTACCCAGCGAGTTAGGTAGTTAGAAGCAATAATAATGTACTTGTGTCAGCAGTTGACTGCGAAAAAGGTCCCATTAAATCAAATGCCACCAACTCAACTGGACGAGAAATTGCAATTAACTCCAATCGTCCTTCCGAAGTACATAGAGGAGTATAGCGAGCTTGGCACCACACACAACTACGCACATACCAAATCACATATCCTCGTAACTGTGGCCAATAGAAAGATCTGCACAACTTCTCCATCACACGACAATGTCCCATGTGCCCGCCGAAAACATGAGAGTCATAGTAAGCATGGAACGAAGACAGAAGGCACCACCAACCGCAAATGATCATCTTGATCAGTCCCCATAAAATAAAGAAGGCCGTCCTAAAGGCGATATTGCGAATGTAAATGCCTGAAAGGCAAGTCATCAACAAGTGATGTAGGATTCTCAAACCCATCACAAAGCCTTCAAATCCATGGCTCAACTTTTTGAGCTTCCTAAACCTCATCCAAAGACGACAAATCTAACTTTGCAATTTGTGGACACTAAACGTCAAGCACAACAACTATTGATGGTACGGAATCTTCATCCAAAAAGTCCATTGATGCAGGAACAACTGGTTTCTCTAGGGCAAAGAAGAGAGAAGGTGGAAGAGGAGCTCGAGAAAGAGCATCAACATCAGCCATGAAACTTCTTGGGCGATGAAGAACTTCAAAGTCGTAAATTTGAAGTTTCAAGGCCCACCGAGCAGTACGACCAATCAAATTTTTTCGCTTTAACAACGAAGTGACTTCTGCATGATCACCTTCCAACAACGTTTGTGAACCATGCAAGTAGGCATGGAGCTTCTCAAAACCCCAAATTGCTACTAGCACTCCTTTTCTATCGTGGAGTAGTTCACCTCTGCTGGCTGCAATGTACGGCTGATGTACGCAATGGGATGTCGTTGGCAAGGAACACTCGTACTCTCCTGCATCAATACGCCCCGAGACCGATGTTAGAAGCATCTACACGCAAAATGAAAGGATGAGAGTAATCAGGGTACGCCAAAACTAGAGGAGTCATCAACATCTTTTTAAGATCTGCAAATGCCTATTTGCAATCTGTAGACCAAACAAAAATAGATATTGACGACTTCAGCAACACCTACACTAGTGCAGTATGATCTAAAAGATAATCCACAAAACGGCCAAGATATTGTACCTTGCCAAAAAGCGTTGCACATTGTTCACACACTTCGGCGTAGGGAACTTCAAAACTGCAACAAGTTTGTCAGGATCAACTTGCAAACCTTCACGGAAATGTGATAACCAAAAATAAGTGGTGTCCTTGGATCCAAACACACACTTAGATGGCTTCAGTTTCAAATCAACTTCCCGCAGCCGATCCAAAACCTTGCGTACATCACCAACATGCTCCTTCCAAGTCCCATCCGAGTGAATTAAAATATCGTTCAATGAAGTCAGCTGTCACCTTAGCATATCGCAAAGAACCTCGTCCATCATACGTTGGAAAGTCGCTGGAGCATTGCTCAAACTGAAAGGCATCACCAAGAACTTGTACAAGCCAAATGGTGTTCGAAAAGCAGTCTTGGGAATGTCACGACAGCCATCGGAACTTGCCAATATCCAGAGGTGAGATCTAACTTGGTGAACCAACGGCTCCGCCCCAGTCAATCCAAAAGATCTACAATATAAGGAAGTGGATACACATCTGAAATGGTTACATCATTTAACGGGCGATAGTCGATGCAGAATTGAACGCTCCCACTCCTTAACATTCGCTCGTAAGATTTTGAGCTCCTTTTGGTAACCAATGCCGAATAGGTACCTTGATTGGCCTAGCATCCCCAATTGGAATAGGGTGGCGTGTCGCAATCTTGGCCCTAATGACAAATCGAAGTTGAAAAGATCAGCATACTCCTTTTTGAGTTGATCAACCACTGCAGCATGATAATCATCTGATGGATCTAAAAAGGGAAAGGAAGAGCATGAAGGGGAGATGGTTGGAAGTAAGAGTGAAATAAAAGTGATGGAAACAGAGGTAGAAACAGATGGATGAAGTGGAATAGAAGTAAGAGGAATGGAAGAAAGATGAGGGAGAGTCAAACATGGGGGAGACTTTTCAAAATCACACTTGGCATGATTGCGAGTCAATCAATCCACACCAAGAATAAGATTGAAAGCTTGACTCGGCACCACCCGTAAAGATTGAAGCTCAAGCTCACAATCATCCACACGAACAACAATGTCAACTTCATCTCGCGAACAAGCATGAGTGTGTCCATTACCATACAAAATGAAGACTGGTTCTTCCGCACGACGCAAATGAAGGCTGCAACGTGTAGCAATAGACTGAGAAATAAAGGACAAACTCGAACTTGTATCCACCAACACTGAAATAAGAATAGGACGTGGTGTGTGATTAAATCGAGCTTGAAAAGTGAAAACCAGATGAACTAGTGCCGAGTGAACCCTTGATGATACTCCAAAAGAAAGACGGAGGGGTTACTAATTTATTTGCATGAGGACCCTCCTCTACTCATGCGATTCGTCGTTTCCGGAAGATCCACCGCATCAAGACCTTCCACTATAGCAGCACTAACCGGACGTTGTTGACGTCAGGGCCTCCACCCCAGGAATGGGGGACGTTAATCGGAAATCATTGACAACGCCGATACGTGTGTCCAACCTCATCACACACCCAACAACGAATTGTACGTCCACGGGCCCAACCTTGTGTGGTACACAGCAGCAACAGCATCAACCTCCATCGGAGCAGGTCCATCCCCAACATGAAGTGGAATGAGAGAACATGAAGGTGCAAGTGGGAGAGGTGACAACTCATATTGTTGTGCCAGCCTCAAAGCATCGTCAAGAGTCACTGAGCTAGTGCATGCAGAAGCCCCACAAGGTCTTGACAAGTGCTAGCCACAACATACCTAACTTGATGCGTTCCAACATGTTAGGTTCTACATGCAGCAAAAGGCTCCGAAAGTGAACACCAAATTGCATCACCGACTCAGATGGCTTCTAACAAATATGATGCAACTTCTGAAAAGCATCATCATCCAGTTGTTCGAACGCCCAAATGCATCTTTAAAGATCTCTGGAAGAATACTCCAATCTCCACGAGTTGCAACATCAGACCATTGTACCACAGCAACACCATCCCTTAAAGACAAGTAGGAAACTCACGCAAACACTAGCACCATCCCATGAATGATATGTGGCAACCACGATGAAGTGATCAAACCAATGGTACACATAATCTCAGGATTTCTGCGAAAGAAATCCGGCCGAACACAGGGGTTTGCAATAGGAGCAGAAGAGTACCCTGGGCTATGAATGCTACCATCAATTGAGAGTGATTGTTTAGTTGCATCCGCATGGCATCCAACAACTGCATGAATAATTGCTCCACAGACAAAGGATTTGTCTGTTGTGGATCCATGAAGAAAAAAGGACAAAATCTAAAAAAAAGAATAGATCTAACAATGGAAAAGCTAGGTATAAGAAGACAAAGAAAATCGACAAAAAGACACAAATTGAGCACTCCATAGGGACAATTAGAGGTGCCCCTCACTCCACCAATGAGAGAACTCGGAATATAGAAATGTGTATATCCATTAGTTCAAAAACCCTAACTTATATACAAAAGCAAGTGGTCATATTGAAATTAATCCGATGGCTATCAAAATCCACTATGTTAATAATAGTATGTGCACATGCAGCCATACACGTTGATCTTACATCCTTAATTTAATGAGTATATTCTAGAATATTCTAAATGAAGTGTATCTGAGTAAGGGTAAATTTATAATATTGAATGAAATATTCATATGGGCAAATTTTTAATTTCAAAATTTTAAGCAAATTTGTAAATTTATCAAATTTGAAGGGCATATACATAAATTTCCTTTCCATTATCTACACATACATATACACAATGTATCAATGAGAGAGTCTCAACAAAGAGGAGGCTTGGACTTAGAATATATTAAAATCTAAACTAAATATTCCATAGTTGGCGAAATTTTACTAGTGTTAATTAAATAAAAAAACATATTCTAATTGCAAAGAAGAATATTCTATGATTGCAACATTATAGTGTATATTTCCTCAAAGGAATTTTTCTTCATTATTCAATAATATACCATAAGATTTTACATAATTACTATACATTAGCAAATTAAATAGAATACACAAGAAATATATATATCCACACTCAAACGAACACTTAACTACATGTTTCTCTTCTTTTCAACATTGCTACAATCCTAGATCCCTGGACATGCTGAGTGACCCGTTGACCTTGCTCCTATTGTACATTAATGTATTAATCAGAATATACATTAACTATATATATCACACATATATTCTATCTCATACTTGATTATATGTTTATCTTATTCTTCAACATTGTTGCAATTCGAGAATTGCTGCCCTCACACAAAGATGGCTAAGTCAATACTCATAAGGCCTAACAACATTTTTCTGATTTTTGCATTAGCAATCCTTGCTAGCTTGAATGGCCTCTCTATTCCAACACATTTTTGCCTAAGTCGATGATTGTAACAAGAGATAATTTGGTCCCTAAACCTATATTCTAAACGAGATTGCCTTACCTAGTCAGCCATTTGATCATGAGCTACATTAGTCGCACTCTTAGGCTATAGAGAAAGCTTGTCACGACCCGATATAGGATAGGATACATGATATATGATACATGATATGGAATATAGGATATGCCTACAAGATATGCCTTTAGGATATACCTATAGGATATGCTTACAGGATAAGGGACATTATTTTTTAGTTCATGACTAGATTAGCTCTTGGAGTATATTTTTAGCTCATGCCTAGATTAGCTCTTGGAGTTGTGAGCATAAAAGCTCTGACCTAATTGTTATACAATCAATTACTATTAACACCAGTCATTTACGATTATACTTGTCTTGTTCTTGTCGTATTCCTTGCCTCTAGTTCTCGTCTTGTTCTTAGTTCTTGTCCTACTTGAGTTAAGCCTCCTTGCTCTTGGATCATGACTTAATAATTTGATAATAACTGCTTTCATAACTCCCTAATTTCAATTACTTTTTTTTCCTTAGCTTTTCTCCTTGTTTTCCTCCTTTTTTTCACAAATCATGGCAAATTTTGAGCAATTTCAACGCGAGCACCAAATGTTGCTTCATGAGCTAGCCACTTTGCGCCAAATGGTCACAGATCTTCAAGGTTCCACCAATGCAGCACATGCAGTTGCTGATGCATCCTCCAAGGCTGTTGCATGCTCTCTTTCAAGCATTCATGGTTTCCTCTCCATTGAACTCTCTTCTTCAGAACCAAAGATCAGCATGCCAGAGAAGTTCAGTGGCAATCACATTGATTTTTAATGTTTCCTAAATCAGATTAGGCTTTTGATCCGCATGCAACCACGCTGCTACTCAACTGATGCATAAAAGGTTGGCCTTTTGGCATCTTTACTAGTTGGATCCCCATGGGCTTGGGTTGCCCCTTTGCTAGAGCATGAACCCATTGATGGAAGACTTTAAAGGATTTATGACTGCCTTTGAAGCTTGCTTTGGAGATCCCGATAAGTATCATTTCGCATGCACGAAGTTAAGGAAGCTCACACAAGGATTCCGACCAGCTTCCGTCTATGCATCCAATTTCAGCAACTTTGCACGAACATTCCATGAGACGAGACTGATTTATTGAACACTTCTGTTTTGGGTTAATGGAAATGTGAAGGACCTTCTCCTTACGTTATCGGATGCCCAAACCTTAACGGAGATCATGCAACAAACCGTTTGCTACGACAATTGTTTGTTTGAATGTCGTCAGGAAAAATCCCTCAATAGTTCCTACAAGCCAATCCTGTAGTTGTAGCACATGTTCCTACAACATCTTTTGAATAGTTCCTATGGAGGTTGACAAATACAAGCGTGACCCACTTTCAACTGCTAGAAGCAACGTTGTCGTGGTGAAAACTTATGCTTGTATTGTGGTGAAGCAGGACACAAAGTGACAGAATGTCTTGTTAAAGTCAGAAGTTCAAGACGAGTAAGTGAAGTTGAAGTTCAGTTGGAAAACTTTAATGTCCACTTCATTTAGGAGCCGCAAAGTTGGACGTCAGCTATTGGTGCTGTTCACACCATTCCATCACTCAAGTTTCTTATACACATTCGCCTCAATAATCGAGAGATCAAGGAGTTTGCCTGTTAGACACTGGTGCAAATGCATGCTCATGGATGACACTTTTGCAACTCAGCATGGCATTTTGGTAGTAAAGTTGAAAGTGCAATTCCTGTAGAGGTTGCAGATGGTCGTCTAATTGCTTTTGGCATAATTATCATGCTACCACACCTCTCTCTTGCACTCATGGCGCATTCAACTGTTTGATTTCCTTCAACTTGATCAAGACTCGACGACTCCCATCGTTTTGGGCATGCCATGGTTCGTGGTTGCAAATCCTCAGATTGACTGGAGGTCTAGGACACTCACGTTTTCCTCTCTGACAACCAGGATTAATCATGTACCTTCCTGCGTGCAGGATATGACTTTAGTGTCTGAGGCAGTACAAGCTACAGATTGACCGTGCCTGTTCCTGTATTAGTGTTGAAGATTCCTCCTCGACAGATTCACCTCATATCAATTCATTAACACATCGTAGGCTCTCTCCACTCATGTAAGTTCAGGATTCTTGTACAGGGTTCTTCCAATCCTGTATCAGTGTCGAAGGTTCTCCTCAACAGGATCCACCTCCTGTCAGTTCGTTGGCTTCTCTCTCTCACTCCTATGTATTCATAGAATTTTATACAGGATTCTTTCAATTATGTACACTCGTCAACATCCGCACAGATTTTTCCCAATCTTGCCTCTTTTCATTACTTTGCTTCTTTTCCATCCCCAAGATCCTTCCTCTTTTTTATTCACAACTCCCTCCTTCTCCTCTTCGAGTTCTTACCACTACTATGCATGAACTTGCCACTGATCCTGCTCTTTTTCATCTCTTTGCTTTTCAAGTAACACCTACATCCTCTTTTACCTCTCTATATCTGAGTCTCCTGTTTTTTAATTCCCTTCTCCTCCTTCTACTTCTTCCTTACCATCCAAGTATCACTCCTTCCAAGACTTTTTGATAAGCACAAGGCTGTAGTTCTTCCTATTCAAGTCCTACGACTATTCTATCGATCTTACGAAGGGAAAGACTCCACCATTTGGACCAATTTATGCCCTGTCACCTAGAATTGAAGGTTCTTCGTTAGTACATCGAGGACAATTTGGCATCCGGCTTCATTCATCATTCAAAGTCCTCTACAAGAGCACCTATCTTCTTTGTTAAAAAGAAAGATGGGAGTTTGCGTTTGGTTGTGGACTACAGGGGTTTAATCAAGTTATCATTTGGAACCGGTATTCATTGCCATTGATCTCGGAACTTCTCGATCACTACGAGGAGCAAAGGTGTTCACGAAAATCGACTTACGAGGGGCCTACAATCTTGTATGGATTTATCCAGGCGATGAGTGGAAGACTGACTTTCGTACAAGGTATGGACATTTCGAGTACACGGTGATGCCTTTCGGACCTACAAATGCCCTAGCCGTGTTCCAACACATGGTAAACGACATCTTTCGCGACTTCTTGGACCAGTTTGTGGTGATCTACCTCGATACATTTTGATTTTCTCCAAGGACCAAGCGGCAATGACAAGCATGTACGACTAGTTATACAAAGCTTCGCGAGCATGGCTTGTATGCGAAAGTTGGAGAAGTGTTTTTTCGACAGGGATACTGTGGAATTCTTGGGTTACATCGTCTCTCTTGCTGGCATTTCCATGGACATGCACAAGGTGAAGACTCGTGGAGTGGGAGAGGCCCAAGTCTGTACGAGACGTACAATATTTCCTTGGCTTTGCAAAACTTCTACAGGCGATTCATACAGGACTTCTCCAAGCATGTACTTCCACTCACAGAACTCACCAAGTGCACAAGGGATTTCTCTTGGTTCGAAAGTGGAACATGCATTCACAACACTCAAGGACGCCTTCACGACAGCTCCAATTTTAGCACATCCTGATCCTTCTCATCCCTTCTTCGTTGAAGCAGATGCTTCGAACTTTGTAGTAGGTTCTATCCTATCACAAGTTGGAGAAAACAAGTTACTCCATCCTGTAGCTTTTCACTCTCGTAAGTTTTTTGTGGAGATCAATTACGAGATTCATGACAAGGAACTCAAGGCCATTGTGGATTCGTTCGAGGAGTGGCGGCACTTCCTAGAAGGTGCTGCACATCCTGTACAAGTTCTTTCGGATCACAAGAACCTGGAGTTTTTTCAAACGGCTCAAGTTCTCAATCGGTGACAGGCTAGGTGGGCAGAATTCCTATCACGTTTTGATTTTTGTCATCATCTACAGGCTTGATTTTTGGAATGGCAAAGCGGATACATTGTCTAGGAGCTCTTACCTTGCACCGACCCCGGGCGATCTTGCATATGACTGTCAAAAGGAAGTGTGATCATTTTGGCTTGCGGCACTACAGGTTCATCGGGCTCCAGCAAATTCAATACTTCTACAGAATTAGCTACAAACCACTTGGCAAAGAATGTGTTCTCACACATTAGTCCTGACATTGCAAGCTCCTCTTCCTCCAGTTCCCGTACAGACTGATTACAAGTTGTTTGCCATACAGGACGAACTCTTATACGGGAAGGTCTCATGTACATTCCTGTTGGTGTTTACAGGACTCGTGTGGTACATGATTGTCATGATACCCTGGCTACATGACATTTTAGTGTGGCCAAGACAGTTGAGTTGGTGACTCGCAACTATTGGTGGCCTGGGTTGTGAGGTTTTGTGGAAAGTTTGTACAAATTGTGACACCTACAACAGGTCGAAGATGCCTCGTCACGCGCCCTCTAGTCTTTTTCGTCCTCTTCCTATTCCCTCTGCTCCTTGGAGATCCATTTTATGATTTCCTCACAGATCTTCCTCCTTCTCGTGGATTTGATGCAGTTCTTGTGGTGGTTGACCGTTTCACCAAACAGCTCATTTTCTACCATGTAACAAGACGGCTATAAGCCAGACAACTGCTGAGTTGGTGATCGCGAAGTGTTCCGACATCATGGTCTTCCTGAGAGCATTGTTTCTGATCGAGGCCCACAATTCATGTCCAGATTTTAGTGAGAGCTTCTTCGGAGTCTACAAGTTAAAGCGGATCTTTTTTCAGGATATCATCTGCAAATTGATGGGTAATCAAAATGTACGATTTAGACCTTGGAGTAGTATCTTCATTGCTTCATCAGTTACCAACATGACGACTGATTGGACCTTCATCCTATGGTAGAGTTTGCTTACAACAACTCCGTTCACGCATCTACATGCCAGACACTTTTCTTTGCTCTTACAAGTTACCATAAACGTTTTGACTTTGTTCCTCATGTTTCTCCTTCTTCCGCTCCTACAATACAAGATTGTCTCTAGCATCTTCGTCAGGTACAGGATGATCTCCGAGTTCACCTTCAATAGGCATAGGAACAGTACAAGCATCATGCAGATGCTCATAGTCAGCCGGCACCTACATATAAGATTGGTGATCTCGTGTGAGTCATAGTTTTTTTAGTTTTTACTATGACTATGTGGCTTCTTCGTCGGCATATTCGCACCAACAGACTTTCTTTTAAGTTGATTTTCAACGATTGGGCCTTACAGGATTGTGGTTAAGGTCAATCCTGTAGCTTTCCAACTAAAGCTACCATCTATTGTAAAACTTTATCTTATGTTTCACACCTCTTTGTTAAAACCGTATCATCCTTCTTCTCTTCCTAGTCGTGCTTTTTCTATGATCATTGACGATGAACCTGAGTACGAAGTTGCAGGCATCCTTAATTATCATCTTCATCGCCGCCAACTTCAATACTTGGTGGATTGGAAAGGTTATTTGCCTACCAATCGCACTTGGGAATCTGCATCCAATTTATTTTATGCTTCTTCCAAGGTTGTTGCCTTTCATCGACGTTATCCTGCTAAACTAGGTCTTGGAACTTGTCCTTAGGGAGAAGGTGCTGTCACGACCTGATAAAAGATACAAGATATATGATACAGGATACAAGATATGGGATACAGGATATGCCTACAGGATACGGGATTAGGATATGCCTACAAGATATGCTTATAGATATGCTTACAAGATATACCTATAGGATAAGGGACATTATTTTTAGTTCATGACTAGATTAACTCTTGAAGTATATTTTTAGCTCAGCTCTTGGAGTTGTGAGCATAAAAGCTCTGACTTAATTGTTGTACAATCAATTACTATCAACACCAGTCATTCTATGATCATTCTTGTCTTGTTCTTGTTTTGCTCCTTGCCTCCTGTTCTTGTTTTGTTCCTAGTTCTTGTCCTACTTTGAGTCAAGCCTCCTTGTTCTTGATCATGGCTTGACACTGGCCTACCTTTCCCTATTGGGTGACAGTGGCCCTAGGTTTACTACCTTGTGTCCCTTGTAGCATTGGCCACACAGAACCTTTGGCTCTCGTTCACCATCACTCCTTGCGCTGTCATCGCCGCTTCGAGTTTCCTACTTCCAACACAAGCTTTTCATATCTTGGGGTTCTTCTACTCAAGGTCTCCTCCCTCTAGGGTACTCGTCAAATATGGGTTCAGCTATGTAGTGTGGGGGCTCATCGTAGCCATCAGCGCCAAAGGGTCTTGCTCATTCCTGCACGTTCCTACACCTGGCATTTCATTAGGACATGCTAGGGGTTCTTCATACCGCCTTCGATGGTGCTATGTTGAGTCCTCTACTTCTTGTGTGGTTGGCCATGTGTATCTACATCGTGAACTTAGACGAGCGATGCTAGGGCCAACTATGGCATTCGGGGTATCTCCCTGCCCTCCGTTGGCCTCTCCTAACTGGCATGACACATCCTCATGGCTAGTTGGTATTCATTAATCTCTAGTTGTTTGAACAAGTTAATCGTAACTCTTCGATCTCTTCTTTGGGCAGCAACTTCACTTGTTATGGTGAACTCCATCCATGTATGACAATTATTCCTCCGTGGTCACTACAAATGGTCGTCGAGGACTCCGCATGCAAGATGTGGGGTGACTTAGGTAATCTCAGTGGTTGCTAGGACGTTGTTACCAACGCCCAATCTCGGGGTTTTGAGCCGGGGGTTTGGCCGTTACTTCGGGATGTACAAGAAGGTGTTGTCATGGCATCTTACCCGGACATTGCGAGGGTCCGTGTATTGGTGGACTGGAGCTCCCCTCCTGATGGTGCATGGGCTCCCTCTAAGGAGGGAGTAGGAAGGAAGGAGATTTGGGGACGTAGGCAATTATATATATATATATATATATATATATTGCCTCTTAGAAGTACAAGGTGGCCCTTTCCCATAAATGGCCAGAACAAGACACACAAGAAGATGGACTAAAACGACCCTGACCCACTCCTTATCTCCCTACTTATATAGCGTGTTGGGCGGTACTAGGACATAGGCCAAATAACACTTCCTCACTAAGTTGCTGCCCTATGATGTGGTCTTATCCTACTGACTTAATGCATCTCCCTCACATGTGCTATCCTTAGTACCTTGGTGGTTGGTCCAGACGATCCGATCTAGCCTGCTGTTAGTGCCACCTGAAAGCTATCACTGTTGGTCCGTGCTTGTTGTATGTTGCACACTCCCCTATTTGATCTCCCTCTGGACCGCCACTCATTCGCGTCTGCTAGTTGTCCAATGGTGGTCAAACCACAGTCAACTGATCACCTTTCTGTTCACCGGGAGAATAGAGAGGAGAATCACCAAATGACTAGTGAATGCCCTCTATTGGGCCTAGGAGGGGGTCATGGTGGATCTTGCGGACTGTCTCGAGCATTACATGATCCCAATGCTACGCTGTAGCATCAATAGAATCTGAAAGGGGACTAGGTGGAAGATCTCCACGACCGGCCATATCAGCATCATGATCGTCCGACTGATCATCCTAGTCCCAACCCTCATACCAGCACAACTTAGATGTGACACCACAGGAGACACGGAGGAGGGAGAGCAAGTCAGAACGAGCCAGATGAGCAAGGGGAAGTAGCCAGAAGTCATGGAGTCAACACGCAAGCATATGAGAGACAAAGGATCCCCAAAGCAGGAGCATGCAAGGTTCAAGAATCCATGCAAGAGGGAGTAGAGACCCCATACTAGCAGTCCCTAGGCGGTAGGTTTCCAATTACCTCCTAACCCACCATAGGTACCCCAAGGACCGGTTGGATGCCGTGTAGAGCTACCATGACCACCCAAACCTAAGGATGGAAGAGAAGAATTGGAAGTTCAACTCGCCAACACCTACCAGCACTTCCATGCATACATGCGGTGTGCCTCTTCGGCCCACATCAAACTCTTAAAGGACTTTGATTGGATTCGAAAGGTTGTGGGGTTCTACAATGACCTGGACCTTAAGGGGATGGCTGAGGAGCACAATGCCATAGTAGAGAAGCTCACAAAAGGTCATTGGGAAGCCAAGAAATACAGTGCATAGGTCATCTAGGGAGTCCAGCAGTGGGAGAAAGCAGAGATGGATCTGGCCTACATATAGGAGAACTACACCTTGGTAACCACTACTCTTGACAAGCTTCAAAAAAAGCATGAGGACCTCAAGTGACTCCATGAGCATGCCATAGTGGAGAAAGCCCAGCAAAACCACAAGTCAGTACAAGGCTCGAGTGGGAGGAGGAGGAGCTCCAAGAAGCCCATGAGGTGCTAGCAACAGTAAGGGCAAAGCTGCACCAATGCAATGACCAACTTGCAAAGAGGGACCTAGAGATGACTAAGGTCAAGGCACAACTTGCGACCCATCACGAAGAGACCACACCAGAAGGGCAAGCCATGGTAGTCCCACATCAGCAAGACAATGGGGAGGAGCAAGTACAAGTAGCCAAGGCCAAGCTGGACCAACTACTAACCATAGTCAAGGAATTGGAGGAGGGCACGCACAATCATGAGCAATAGATCAATCAAGGTCAAGGAGGAGGAACTACAACATGTGCACAAGCAGATCAGGGAACTGGAGGCCCAGCTTGCACAAACCCAAGAGCGAGAAGCAAGTAACATAGCCAAGTTATAGGGGGCCACCGAGCTTCACGATGCAACGATAACCACATTGGAGCACAAGTTGGCCATGATAAAGAAGGAAGCTGCCACATACCGCAACACTATGGCGTGGGTCAAGGATAAAGACGACATGGTCTGAGGATGTACCAAAATAAGTCTAGCCATCTGGTTGATGGTGGTTTGACGAGTGGCAGTCTTGAAGGGCGGCTGAATAGCGGAGCGGGCAACCTATCCTAACGATCGAACAGAAGGTACAGGCTAACATCAAAGGAGGTCAAGTGACGCTAATAGGTAGGCATCATGCGGCACTAACAATAGACTAGATCTAATCATCCGAATCAACCACCAAGGTACTAAGGACGGCACCCATGAGGGAGGCGAGTTAAGGCAGTAGGCCAATACTCAATCCTAGGGAGGATATCCATTGGGAGAGTACCACCTAGTCCTACAACCAAGTATGACCCAACCCTCTATATAAACAGGCCAGCGAGTAGTGGGTCGAGGTCCTTCTAGTTCATCTTCTTCTTGTGTCTTGTCCATGCTAGTAGTTAGAGGTCCTGATCATCGGTTACTAGAGGAGGGCCACCTTGTACTTCTAAGCTGAAATATATATATATATATGTATATATATATTCCTATCTACGCTTGCTACAATCGTCCCCTTTCAAACTCTCTCTCTCTCTCTCCCACTCTCCTTAGAGGGAGCACTCCCACCCCAGAGGAACTCCAATCCCTTGCGGCATCTGAGTAGAGGCCACCATCACACACTTTCATACATCCCACAACAATGACCGGACCTCGGCTCGGAGCCCCGAGATTGAATGTTGGTAATAGTGTCATGGCAACCACCAAGACCACCTGAATTCACCCACATCTATCCTCGACGACCAATTATTTGTTAATATTTCTAAACAATACACCAGTGAAAGCACACAAATACACATACAAGTGGTTAAATCAAATAGATGATTTACATATGTACTTATAACATATATATATATATATATATATATATATATATATATATATATATAAGTGTATAATCTAACCTAAATCTAAATTTTTTGCTGCATAAAATGGATAAATGAATGAGTTACTAAATTTATTACATATCTATATTGAAACTACTTGAAATTTTACAATAGAATGTAATTATATATATATAGCAATGTAAGAGTAGGGTGTGATGAACTAAACTAGTAAGGAATGGGTAGTTTAGTAATTTTACACCGGAATTTCAAATATGGACATAAATTTTCTTGAACTAGCACTCATACACATATATAGTTTACATTACCCATTGGAAGAGCTCCCATCCCATGTTTGGATCTTGCATTGGACTAATTCTATCAGGGTATACAATTAAATTCAACAAGTATTCTTGATTTCTCACATTTGCATCTATTACTTTTCCATAGCACTTTGCTTAGTACATTCACACACACACAGAGGCACGTACCTATAGATTTTGCTACAAGCTCATCGTTTTCCATTGGCAAGGGCAAACTAGTGAGATTGCCTTGAACTCTGAGATTGTATACATTATTTTTCTAAGACATTGCCTCTTAGCTACAAGGCTAAAACCCTTGCCCTAACCCACCGACACACACTAACAATTATGCTTTTCATATAGTTAAAAATTTTAAATTTCATGCAATTTAAAAATATAATATATTTAATTTATTGTATTTTGTAATATAACCTTCTTTATATATTGTGTGTAAATAAGTAAATGATATCAGTAAATAAATTAAAAAAATATGTCATATAAATTATGATATAAATATATTTATGTATGTATGTAACATGCATACACACACACAACATAATCAATATATTTAAGAATTTTAAAAAATATTTAAGTTCCTTTATATATTCCATTGGAGTACTATATCATTGATGAGGTTTGATTAGTCTACGGAATTAGTTATTTTATTAACCATTGAAAAAACTATACTTTACTTAAAGCCATTAACAAACTTATTAATAACACCACAATAATTAAATTAAAAAAAAAATCATCTCAAAGGTCATATTTAAAACTATTCCTCTTGTGTCTACCAAAAGAAAACCATATAACATTGTAATTGTATAAAAACCCATATTATAGAATGTGGTTTTTTAAGAAGAAAATCCATATATAAATGAAAATCACATCCTATAAGGTCTTGTGACAAAATATAAAGTAAGTAAGTCTTAATCAAAACTAAGACTCTCATAAAGCTTTCTCAACAGAGCTGGAATGATGCTCAATCTCTAAGAATTTTTTTTGGTGTCCAAGCTTTTTTAAGGTTGTCAAATGAGCAATTCAACTTTTAGATGAAGCCTTGAAGATGGCTTACAAGGGTGAAATTTCAACAAGACCTTTTGTAGAGATACATGAACTCTCCAAGAGTAAAATTGATGATAAGTTCACTCACTCTTTTGTAAAGATATCTATGAATTGACTACTAAGGAGATGAGGATATATGTCAAGAAGCTTCTAAAGCATGAAATTGCCTTTAGACTAGTGAGGGACTTCAAGACCTGAAGCAGTATGCAAAAGAGTTGAGGATATCAGGTTCTTCCATGAATTCATGCCTGACTATGTTGTAAAAACCTGGCCAAACAGCTTCTACAATGTAACTTATGAAGAGGTCAAGCAAATGCTAAGAATTAATGCGAGGTAGATAAGAAGTGAGTTGAATATTTACTCTCTTTCTCTTTGCTCACAGCTTATGAGAAGAGAACCACGGACATGTTAATTATCTAGCCCTTAGTAGTGTTCACTTTGGTTATCACTTAGAGATACAGGGAGTTTGTATCTCTTAATAAAGTAGAACAGGACGAGAAGTCTTTTCTCATATATCATTGGGAGGATGATTGTGATTGGTCTTTGGTATTTGCAAGCAATGAATATGACAAAGACTTGATCATCATGAATTTTTGTAATGAAGTCTGGATGAAACCGAAGGAGCTTCAAATATTAATCCAAAGGCTAAAGAAGCAACTCAAGTAAAAGAATATGGTATTCTCTTCATAGTGGAGCATTCTTGCTTTAATAAGGGTTGTTGTTGAAGAATGTCATCATGAAGGATTGCAAAATTAGTTACATGACAAAATCGCATGTAATTGACACACTTATTTTTCTAGTTGGATTGGGGATCATTGTTGTAGAGTACGTAAGACTGTTGGGCCCAATACCACCATGAGATTTAGGAATCTTCTTAAGGCCCAAATGCAGTATTGAGCTAGACTAATGAAGTCAAGGAAAAATATGAAGAAATCTTCACAAGGGACCATACTATAAGCAAAGGAGCAATATCAAAATCATGCAACGCTTCAAACGTTGCAAGGTGATGGACATTGTCAACATTCTCCATGACAATAAGGAAATTGAAGAGAACATTGTAATTGAGGTTGTTACTCTCTATGTAAACTTATGTAAAATGGAAGAGGAAAATTTGAAACTCACAAGTGGTGTTATTGTCCCCCTTGGGTTGCCAGTTGGTTTGGAAGATCTAGTGGAGGATGACGGCAATGGGGATGAGAAGATGAAGAACATAGATGAAGATCACACAAAAGAAGATCAAGCTGAATGTATCCCCATCAAAAAAGGCATACGAGTGCACAAGAAAAGAAAAGGTCACCTATAACTATCTTAATATGTAAATTTAAAATTTTATAATTTTAATTTTGGTGTACAGCTCAATATATAATAAGTATCGCTCTTGATACCTTGACCAATGAGAGGCTCGAGGGATTTATAATGTCCCTTTCATAAGGATGTCCAAAACCAAGTGCAATCGAAAATTAGTGAACATGGAGTAGTTAGCAACACTCATGGGAAGGGCACAAGCCAAAGATATCAACAATAGCAATCCCCACAAAATAAAGAAACTATATGATGAACCAAGTCATGGAAGTTCACCAAAGAAACGGGCAATTAGATGATATGTGGAGCTTGGCAAGGGGCACATGGATGAACCCATCCAGAAAGAATTCCTAATAGAACATAAGGTCTCCCTAAAAAACCTTTTTGATAATCAACAACTACTCGTCTTCTTCGACCTTAATGAGATACTAGTATGTATAACATGAAATGTGGGGTCGGATCACTATGACACATGCCATGGGATCTTCATGTTCATCTTTAGTAGATGGCCCATCTATGTGCATAGAGGAATGGGCAACCACTTCAAAACTCTCCGATATATCGAAATGAATTCATGTGGGTATTTAGACTTAGTTATATAATGTAAAAGAAATGGTCTTAACAATCAAGCAATGTTACCCCTCCTTTAACTTCATTTTTATCGTAGTGGAAAACCTCATTACTAATTAAGATTACTACATCAATTTGGGAAAGTTGGACTTAAAAGACTCAAGAAAGACCTTGTTCATTACTAAAAGACTTCTCACTTCACATCCAAATTGAAAGTCCGACATGATGAATCATCCGTTGGTCCTTATGAATGACAAACCCATTAAAAATGCTTTCAAATCCAAAATTATTAAATTATACTCAATTACATAAACAACCCTTTACATGTTCGAACATGGGAAGAAAAATAAAATAATTGATAAGTTATTGACTTACTTGTTGCAAATGAAAAACAAGGGGCCATTTTTCATTATTAGAACCATTTTTCAACCATATAACTTGACCCATTCACAAATTATGGTCAAAGCTTTTCAAAACCACCATTAGAACTTGAAATGGTCAGTGATACAAACAAATTTAGAAAACACAAAAGACCAATAAATTACTCATGCGATTTAAAAAAACTAAAGCAACTCCATGAAGAGGATTTACTCAACCCAAAAGAGTGCATCATCGTTACACATATTGAACCTTTATAAAGGGAAAATCCCTAGTCAAGCGAGGGATAAAATAAATACATGACTACTTAGAAATAAAACATTTATTTAATAAGTTAATTTAATTAACGTTTTATTAATGTTATGATATTGTTATATAACAATTGATAGCACTTTTAATAAAAATATATCATGTGTATGATAGAGACACACACAAAGACAAAGATGGACAACAATATAGATTGATAACACTTGTAATACAAATATATTATGTGTGTAGAGAGAGAAAGAAAGATAGAGAGTTAGTTCTAAACTTTTGTTATTTTTAAACCATCTATATTAATATCTTTGCAATTGTTCAAATCCTCCAGAATAATTTGAGTGTGATCATTGTTTAAGTTTATTATATCTTTAAGAAACATAATAGTTATTATTCTAAGAAACATTTACCATCCAAACGATATAAGTATAAATAAGTTATATTATAATTGCAAGCACACACATATAATAATTTGCATGTTAATAACTTAAAGCTTATCAAACCGTTGGCATGAACATACTTTAAAACCTCTCTCTAAAATATGCCCTAACCTTCCAATTGTTGCCACTAAGAATGCAATACTTAACAAACTCTTCAAAATTAATAAACTCATTTTTAGTACATTGTGTGTGTGCGTGTGACTTGTCTATATAGGCTATTGACATATACTTGAACCTCCTTGGCAACGTCCTAAAAATGGGTATACATTGTGTATGTGAAAGAGAGAGAGACACACACATATGATGTGGTTTTAAATTGATGTCTAATTTTAGTATTCAATTAACATAAATAAATTATTTTGCTGAAACAAATGACCCATAAATTTGCATTTACTTTGAATCACATTGTATGTGTGTGTTGGAAAGAGAGAGGAATAGTTTGTATATATGTGTGTGTGTGTTTGAATGTAAGAGGTTAAATTTGATCGATATAATCACACTGTCTTCCATTCTCTAAAATCAAAGAAGATTTTCAGCACCTTACAACAGCTACCAGCAACACAATTAGCATCTCTTTGACAATTTAATTACTAGCATATAACTTGCATAATAAGCAGTCTCGTAAAGACCATCAACAACAACAAGGTCTTAATTGAAGATGAAAAAGAAACCATCAAATCTAAAAACAAATTGAATCAATTGTGCATTTACATGTTACACACCTATGTGCATATGTCTAAAGTGGTTTTTAACAATTACAAATTCAAGGATGCAAGAATTTCTTCTACTCTTGGTTTTAGTTTGCCTAAATGCTACCATTGACATTTATACACATGCAATATGGTTTACATAGCTTATTAAGCATCCATGTCAAACATGGTTATACATGTTCTTGTTGTTTCGAAAAGATGAAAATTATTGCATTTGCCAAGTTGAACAAAAATCACATACTTTCCAAAAAATAAAATATTCTCCTTTTTTAATACATTAACAGTAAGAGAAATAAGCTCTTTATGTGATTAGAAAAATGGTGATGAACAAATTTATTAGTTTTTCTTTAAACTTTACAACTTACAAATTTTATTATAAATACTCTCCACATGAACAATTGCCATTTTCTATAAACACGAAACTGACTCTCATCTCTTATAATTATAACTCTCTTAGAAAGTTTGAAAATCATCTTAATTGACTAATGACAATCATTACACATTCTTATATTTTTAACTACTCTAATGACCTCTTCATCATGTGTATTCAAAATGCCATAAACAACAACATGCCTCTCATTGTGCCCAAAATGTACCTTCTTCTTTTTATATCCATGTTCTTGCATATCTTTGAAAAAATGTTTTAATTTGTCTTCAACATATGCAAGATCTTTCTTCCCAATAATAAATCTAACCATCCTCCCCAACCATCTATAACATAAGCTTGTCTAGCAATTTTAAGCACCAGACTTCACCCTTGTTTCCAACACCCTCTCTTGCTCTTCCCACATACCCCTACTACCATAAATCTCAGCCATAAGTATATAAGCAGATGCATTTTTTTTATTCAAATCCACCAAAAAATTAAAAGCCATCCTTCCTATTTCAACATTCTCCCATTTGTGACAAGCACTCAAAAGTGTCATCCAAGTCACTTCATTGGGATTACAATGCATTTTTTGTAATAAAGCAAAGCCTCATCCAACTTGTTTATACGACCCAGAAGGTCAATCATGCATGTGTAATGCAACACATTAGGGGTGAATCTATACTGCATAAGCATTACCTCAAGGTACTCCATGCATTTTCTACTAGACCTGCATGGCTACAACATTCGAAAACACATAAAAAGTAACAGCATTTGGTCGAAAATTTTGATCTTGCATTACTTTAAAAAGGTTAAAGACAAAATTAAAGTTCCCAAACCTAGCATAACCTATTAAAAGTGCATTCCATGTTGATACATTCCTTACTCGTGAGTGTAAATTAAACACCTCATGAGCCTCTTTCATGCTCCACATTTTGCATAAAAATCTACTAAAGATGTTACTACATAAGTATTAAATTCTCTTATCTCTGAATGGAAACTTTCGTCCAATGGCCAAAGCCCCAATCAAACCACACAGCCTTGAGGGCAGCAAGATAAGTCACATAATTGGGTGCACATCTGCACTCCTCTTTCATCCTGGAGAAGCAATCTAGGGCAATAAGACCTTGACCATCATCCGCATAGCCCAGGACAGAGCATTCCAGGACACCACATCCGGCTCTTGGATACTATCAAACACACTCCTAGCCTCTACCATGCTGCCACACTTGGCATACACATCTATGAGCGTGTTCTGCATGAACTGATCCATATGGCAACCAATCTCCAAATGTATCTCTCTACCTTGTTCCAGACACCTTTCCTTTCCAGTTTTATCTCCATCTACTGCTAGTGACGTGCAGCCCTTGAGGGCAGCAAGATAAGTCACGCAATTGGGCGCACATGTGCACTTCTCTTTCATTCTGGAGAAGCAGTCCAGTGCAACAAGACCCTGCCCATCCTCTGCATAGCCCAGGATCAGAGCATTCCAGGACACCAACGTCCGGCTCCTTGATACTATCAAACACACTTCTAGCATCTACCATGCTGCCGCACTTGGCATACATGTCTATGAGCGTGCTCTGCACAAACTGATTCATATGGCAACCAACCTCCAAATGTTCTCTCTACCTCGTTCTAGACACCTTTTCTTTCCGGTTTCATCATCCATCTGTTGCCAATGACGTGCAGGCCTTGAGAGCAGCAACATGTCACACAAATTGGGCGACATCTGCACTTCCTTTCATTCTGGAGAAGCAGTCCAAGGCAACAAGACCCTGCCCATCCTCCGCATAGCCCAGGATCAGAGCATTCCAGGACACCACGTCCGGTTCCTGGATACTGTCAAACACGTCCGAGCGTCTACCATTCTGCCACCCTTGGCATACATGTCTATGAGTGTGTTCTGCACGAACTGATCCATATGGCAACCAATCTCTAAATGTATCTCTCTACCTCGTTCCAGACACCTTTTCTTTCCACTTTCATCTCCATCTGCTGTCAGTGGACGTACAGGCCTTGAGAGCAGCAACATATGTCACGCAATTGGGCAGACATTTGCACTCGTCCTTCATCCTCGAAAACAAGTCCAGGGCAGCAAGACCTTGTGCACCGTCCGCATATCCCAGGATCACAGCAGTCCAGACACCACGTCCGGCTCCTGGATACTGTCAAACACTGTCCGAGCGTCTACCATGCTGCCGCACTTGCATACATGTTGATGAGTGTTGCTGCAACATACATGTTCGACTCGTTCCCAGTTACCACTGCCTTTGCATGGACTCGTTTCCCCTTCTGCAGGTCTTTTGCCCTGGTACACGACTTTACGTCAGAAAGGAGATCATGGACATGAACATTTCTGATTGCTGATTGTTGCAGCTTCATTCTCCCCTCCTTGTCGCTTTCCACCATGGATTAGACTCTTGGAAGTTGTTGACCATCCATTCCAAATAGCCATTATCAACCTGATCGATGTGCTTGACTCTGTGCTTTCCAAAATCAAACACATCTCGCTGCATGGAATACACTCGAAACGACCCATGCCTTTGGCCAGTTCTCCAGGTACTGCCAATTCCCTCACATCGCACCTGTGACCATGCAAAGTACCGATTATCGTGACTACTCCAGGTGCTCATATTACTGTATTACTCAAGAACGGGGCGGCTCAATTCTGAGTTTAAAAACTGAGTTAACTTGGGTCAACGAATTCGTCTGAGTGGGTCAACAGTCGATGGAGACGAACCATAAGAAGTTCCTGACAAACCAACAAAGGTGCGTTGCGAACCACAGAGTCAATGCCGGTTAATGGGCCAGGTCAACAGCAATCAAGGAAGGTCGTTGAATTTTAAATGCTGATAAACGACATTTCAACAATGGTCTATGAAAAAATTGTATGGTTCAACACCGGTCAACTCGATAGTCAATAAAGTCAACAAAGTTTGTCACAAATCCATAACAAGTTTGCTGTAAACTGACTAACCACATGTCTTAGAACACAGATTCTTAGACATTTGACTCAAAGTATAGTTCATTATAACAAATTTTATTTAAGCAAACATTTTTATTTTATAATCGAAATGGAGGTTCCTAAAGGCACCAATTCTAGCTAAGGTATTGGTATAATGAAGACTATGGGAAAGCATTGACAAAACATGTCATGGGTATCACTATGGGGATTCAAAAATTCTTCATGCAGACTTCACAATGGTGAAGGGTAGCTATGTTGAGGGTGTTTCGAATTCAAACTTAACCAAATAAGATAATTAGAATAGAGAAATTGAAAGTGAGGTTGCCTATAAAAATAATTGAGCTTGGGACATCTGGTACAACAGTAGTACCCCATAATAAATTATAATATTTGGGCGAATCATGGTTGGATTTAAAGGACTATTATGGACAAGATTGCTTGTGGATGACAAACCTTATTAGTATAAGAAAAGCGAATCGAATAGAAGTGGAATAAGAAGAGAGTTTTTGTAGCTTTTGTATATGATTTTCATTTGAAATATTAAAAAACGACTAGTTATTTAGGCATGGCACATAAAATTATTCTGATTGTGAGGCATATGCCTAAAAGTAACTCTCAGTGTAGAGTATGCAACAACACACCTCATTGGCATTTTGTTTCAAAGACAACGTGTATCGATGGATGGAAAATTGAATATATGCATTTAAAAAATCAATATAATATAAAATATTGATGGCATAAGTTGACCCTGACTAATATCAAAAACAGACAAACCACACAAGCATTAATTTAGGTTAATGGTCGAATAGTGGGAAAGGATTCTAAACATTTGTTATTTTTGTATATTAATGCATTTAAATTCTTAAAAAGGATTTTTGATATCTTTGAGGGAGTACGATTATAAAAGGAGAGTAAAGTATATTGAATCATACACTTGCACACATAATTTTTTTTCTCATGATCTCTATAATGTCTAAACAACGAAGTGTAATAGGCAAGATGGTTCATTTTGTGGATGAGGTCCTCAACGAGTTAATTGAGAGTCTCCAAGAGAAAATGAATGAGAAGGAGGCTATGGCAAAGTGTCTAAGGGATGTCATTTATGATCAAAAAGTAAAAGATTAATTAAGGACATCAATTAGTAAAATTAAAAGATCTCTAAACTACATGAAAAGATCGAGGAGTATGACCATTAAATAAGGTAGTTGGTGGGGAGAGAAGATAGACTACAAGAGGACCTTGACGAACATGAGCTAGAAGAGATGGTTAGCAAACTGAACATGGTTATTTAATTTCTCAATATAATGAGGTGGAATGGCCATGGTAACAAACTATGAGTTATATATGCAAGATGTTGTCAAAATAGGATTGAATTGTGGTGGTTGGTGTTTTCCTTATCATTTTGCATATGTGGCACTTGTGGTTGTTAAAGTTTGTTTGCAAACCTTTAAGTATCTACCTTTTATTTATTTGAAGTATATAAAGTTTATTTGGAGAAAGTCTCATTTTTCAGTTGATGATGTGGATAACAAACTACAAGTTGTTTATGAAATGTCAAAATAATATTATTTAGAATAGATTGTGGTTGATGTTTTTCTTCATTTCGCATATGGACCGATGGTTGTTGAGGTTCATCAACGAACTTTTAAATATTTACTCTTTGTTTTATTCAAGTATACAAAGTTTATTTGAACGAGAGCTCTCCCATTTTTCAATAATAAAGTGGATAATAAACATGAACTGTCTAGAAGATGTCGTTAAAATAATATTATTTTGGATTGAAATGTGATTGATGTTTTCTTTATTTATCATATGTGGCACCAATGGTTATTGAGGTTAGTTAGTGAACTTTTTAGATATTAGACCCTTTGTTTATTTTAAGTACACAAAGTTTTTGAAGAAGTTGTCTCATTTCTCAGTGACAATGAGTTTTTTGCAAAATGTTGTTCAAAATAATATTATTTAGGGTTGATTTGTTATAGGTGTTTTGATTTGTTTCCCATATGTACATCGATGCTTGTTGAGGTTTGTCGGTGGACCTCAAGGTATCTATCCTTTAATTGTTTGAAAGTTTACAAAGTTTATCTGAAGAGGGTTGTCTCATTTATCAATTGACGATATGTATAATAAATTACGAATATTATACAAGATCATATGTAGTACTAGTGTTTATTGAGGTTCATTGATGAACCTTTAGATATCTACCCTTTATTTGTTTGTAGTATACATCAATGTTATGTTTTTGAAGCTTTGCTATTTAAAAGGTAATATTATTTACTAACTTATTGTAAGAGATACAATTCACACGTTTCCAAACAATTTTTTCAACTTCAATAGGGGTAAGGTTGCATGATGGATATAATGATCCATGGTTAAGGACATGGATGTATATGTAACATAAGTGCTTGCAAGTGGTGAAGGCCTTGTTGGTAGTTTCTCTCACTCAAAAGTCATGACATGAACAATTAGGGATGTCTCCAACAATGACGGTGTAAGTAGAACCAAAGGAAAATTTAAGAAGGCACATAGATCGTCTCACTTTGCTATAGAGTGACCACATGAGCATGCACTATTTATTCTTGCTTGTGTCATTGCAGATATTGTTGACTAAAAATTCATCTTTATTTCATTCCTTCACAGTCTATAGTAATTTATGTGGTGATCAAGTACGATTTGAGGAACATGGTTTGCTAGTGAACCCTAGATCAATAGTCGAAAACCACATTTTCTAGTGTGATGTCAAATGTCTATGGGCCAAATGTTAGGGAGGGCCAAATGTTAGGGAGTGCAACTAGCTTAATAACAACAAAATCATTGATTCTCGAGCAATGGGAGAGATCTTTATTATAAAAGTAAACCCATTTTATGTTTCCACCCTGACATGTACTAGGGAAAGAGCAGGGCATCCACAAGTCTTGGTGGAATAGTGCTCTCTCTCTTACATGGCCTTGGCATCTAGCTTGGCAAGATGGCCCAACTCTATGGATAGCTAGCCCAACTCCTCTTATTTGTGGATTTGGTGAAATACATGCTGATTTCATGAAATCCATCAATGCATTTTCATTGTCTTATTTCTCCAAAATAAGCATGCCCATGCCTATATTTGAAACCCCCTATTGTTTGGGTCTATTGTTCAACAACAACTTACCTACTCACATGTTTACTCTCATTAAGGTGTTGGAACAATAAATAGCTCATTTTCTGGCAGTTCTGCAAAAGTTCCATCCGAAAAATGTAAGTGGGTTACATCACATTGGAGTCAAGTATCTGATAATGGTAGTATTGGATTCCCCATTGTGAACATCAACCAAGCCGGCCCTCCAATGCAGCAAAGTGTTCCTAATCCACATGGTCCCCACATGCCACTAGTCATGAACTTCATTACTATGTCTCTTCAAATGCAGCAAAGAGGTAAACCTCTAGGAATGTAGCAAAGTGTTCCTAATCCATGTAATCCCCATGATGCCACTAGTCATGAACTTCATTACTATGTCTCTTCAAATGCAGCAAAGAGGTAAACCTCTAGGAATGTAGCAAAGTGTTCCTAATCCATGTGGTCCCCATGATGCCACTAGTCATGAACTTCATTACTATTCATGTTGAAATTCTAGTCAAACACACTCAACAGTCTTATCACATAGGTTCTTTTTTGAAGTGGTACTAACACATATACTCACAACCAAGAATCTTTTCTCCTTCGTAGTGTTGTCCAATTGGTGCCTACAACGTTGGCCATACATCAAAATGTTTGGTTTCTTATTGGTGATCTCATAGACCTTGATCATTTTGTTCCAAAAGATTTTTGGGAATAATTGTCCTTCTCTTTGAATTCACCCACTACAGTAGTGAAGACTGCAAGATGCAATTAGAACAGGATAAGCTAGCTTGGCAACTTACAATGGATGGTAAACATGTGCTTCCATAGTCTATCACTTTCCAATGCGCTATGTGGTTGAAACGAACCCAACAATTATTAAGCTAATTGCTTTCATCTTACCCAACCTGGAGAGGAGATCTACTTCAACCCTAGACTCCTAGTTGACATTTTGAAAATGTATGCTCTAGCATTTGATCTAGTTGGTATTGATATTGGTAATAGTTTTAGCTCCTTTACAAGGTTAGCCGACAAAATGTAATATAGTTTTTGGCATTTTCCATATATTTTTCCTAGTGCCTTTTATTTGTAGTTTAATTATTACTAATTATACATAGTTAAAGTGTTTTTATTTTATCGAGTTATTATCCAAGATGTTCGTCATGTTTCAAAACGTTTGCACTTGCATATTTAATAATTAGTCCAGTCCATTGGTTTATAGATCTCCCCATAAACATGAAGCCTTATGCTCTTGTGTTATTATACACTTTTATTTGATTTGGGTTTTCACTGTCTCTTTAACTTGGTTTGCCCATGCTTAATCTCATGCTTACATATACATTTCCCCATTGTAATTTAACATATTTCTTGTAACATTCATTAGCAAACCTTACGATACATTTTTTTATTTCACTTATGCATCATTTGTTTAATAGGGTTCATTGATTAACCTTAGGCTTCAATTTCATGTTTTAAGTACATATTTATATTCTTTATTTTTAACATATATTCTCTTAGGCTTTAGGTTCATGTTTTAAGGACATTATATATTCTTTACTTTCTGCATTTATTCCACAAGGTTCATGTAATTTCATTTCCATCTATTATGCATTGAGTTATAAATGAACCCAATTGTACATATTTATTTCCATCAAATAATTGTTATTTATTTCCAAAATTCACCAAGAAACTTAAGCATTATTTTACAATTTAAGATAGATACTCATTTTCATGTGATATACACAATATTTTTCTTAGGGTTCAGTCATGAACCTTAACAAATTCATTTTCTTTAGTTTTAATATATTTCTTAGGTTCCGCAAGCGAATCATAAGAATAAATGTTGTATTTCTTATACAAATTCATTTTCTCTAGTGTTTAAACATATAGTTCTTAGGGTTTTACGAACCTTAAAAATAAATGTTTGATTTTTAATATGTTTCAACATTTATTTATTAAGGAATAAATTTAGATTTCTTATATAGATTTTAATTTCTTTGTATTATTCTTAGGTTCACCAACTAATCATAAGAATAAACATCTTTTTTGTTTCAACTCATATCCTTCTATTTTTAACATCCTATGTTTAAGGTTGGTTAGAGAACCTTTGGTACAAATTCATTTTCTTTGATTTTTAATTATTTATTTTATATTGTTAGGATTAATAGTTTATTTATGATACGATCAATCTAGTCATATTTATATGCATATTCATTCTAATTATTATGTTGTTCACAATTATTTCATAAGGTTCACAGACAAACCTTACGATACATAGGTACCAACAAACCTTTATTATTTAAAATCTTTATAAAGATATTTAAGAACTTGAGCGATAAAATAATAATATCACTAAAGCAAACTTTTGTTGAAGTATGGAATTCATTCAAGTGAGTTTTTATATTTTTGACTTAAAAAATGTGATATTAATTATGATTTTCCAACAAATCTATGTTCATTTCCAATTTCTCTTAAACAAGAGTTTCACCTTTATTAATTTATTTGAGCCAATTTTTTTACTTTTGATTTAAGAACATGATATTACTTAAAAAGATTCACTGAACAAACCTTTGTTTGTTTTTAGAATTTTTTAAAATTAAGAATCTATTTTTATTTAAAATGTGATATTCACTTCTAATTTTTCAATGAACCTTTATTCTTTTGTGAATTTGTGATATCAATTAGGGTTAATCAGCAAAAACCACTTTAAACATTTGATTTTGTCTATGGCTTCTGGCTTGAAACTATTATTTTTGATGTGTATGAAAAAGTGGTAAAAGTATCGATAAATCTCTCTTTTATATTCTTTATTTAGTGTTAGGATGCTTAGTTTTAAGCACAAAAAAAAATAAAAAAAATAAAGGGTTCTTATTTTTCATTTCAAATATGTAGGAATTTGGCCTGTGGGTTAGTCGACGAACTCCAAAATAATTCATTTCTAATATTTATAATTCATTTTCTAGTATATATGTCTGAGGTTGACCATTAAGGTTCGCAAGCGAACTCCAACAAAGTGCGGTATTATATTATTTATGGTATAATAATGTACATTTTGGTATCTATATGTTTAATAATGCATTTCCAATAAGCAAATTATATATGTATGGGGTTGGCCACTAGGTTCGCAAGTGAACTCTTATATGTTAAATAATTCATTTTTTGATATAATATTTTTATGTATTTAATATATATATATGAGGTAAACCATTAAGGTTTGCAAAGAACAAGTTCATTTCTGGTATTATATTGGGCCCAAACGCACCAACCATTAAAATTATTAAAAAGTAACAATTTTTTTACTACACCACTAAAAAAATAGTTAAGTTGGTTAATCTGGTTGATTAATTTGGTTAGTGTTCAACTAACCACGCTAAAACACACACAATAATAATTAATTTAGTGAGAGAAAATATAATTAAATATCTTAAAAAAAGGCCCAACGCTATGGATAGATAGGTAGCCCAACTCTTCTTATTTTGGGGATATAGATAGCTAGCCCAACTCCTCCTATTTATGGATTTGGTGAATAAAATCTATCGATGCATTTTTATTGTCTTATTTATCCAAAATAAGTATGCTTATGCCCATATTTGAAACCTATTATTATTGGGTTTGTTATTAAGCAATAACTTGCATACTTTGAATAATAGATAGCTCGTTTGCTAGCCAGTCAGTCATGCAAAAGTTTTATCCAAAAAATTTAATTAAAGTATTTAATAATGATAATATCCCCATTGTACACATCGAAACCAGCAAAGTGTTCTTAATCCATGTGGTTCCTAATGTCATTAGTCATAGACTTCAAAACCAACGAAGTGTTCTTAATCCATATGGTTCTTACGATGCCATTAGTCACAGACTTCATTACAATTGGAATTTATGTCTTATATAGATGTAGCAAAAAGTAATATTCACCAACCTCTAGGAATTGCTATCGAAATTTTGGTTAGACACACTGATGGTTATATTACGTAGGTTCATTTTAAAGTGATACTCAACGCTCATAACCAAGAATTTTGTCTCCTTCATAGTGTTGTTCAATTGGTGCTGCAACATTAATCATTCGTCAACAAATGTGTTTGGTTTCTTATTAATATACGCCTCGTAGACCTTGATTAATAATATACGCCTCCTAAACCTCGATTATGTTTTTTCAAAAGATCTTTTGGAAACGATTATTTTTCTCCTTGAATTTACCCACTACAACAGTGAAGCCTAAACTAACTTGGTAAGTTACGACAGATGGTAGAAATGTGCTCCCATAATTAATCACTTTTCAATGCGCTATGTGGTAGAAATGAACCTAATAATTAGGATTCATTGCGCTGGTTCTGGTTCTGGCCATAGTGCTGATAATCTGCCTGTACACATCTGCAGATCTTTCACGAATTGGTGACTCTGGATATCCCTAATCATCTTGCTGCCACATGCGTCATGTTCATGTGTTTGTTGAATTGTTGATCACGTCGTCGGGATTCTTTCAGCATCACAGCCATCATCTTGGTTAGATTGGATACGCAGCTGTGTATATCGTCTTGTCCAACCTTACAGACGTCTTCCCCCGTCGCTCCTTGCTCTTGCAACGATCTTGTACCACTGCCTCTCTCAGCTTCTAATGTAGGTGGATCTTTTCTCCTTACTCTTCGTGCTAAGTCACTTTGCAAAGAGTCAATGTATGTTCAGACCATTCGGTGGCCACCATTGTCAATGTTTTGTTCTCGACAACGACGCAGATATGCTTGTACCCGGCCGTTATAAGCTTGCACAGATCTGCTTCAAGGTATCCCACTTGACCATTAGCAAATCCTTAGTCGAAATGGGTCTAGAAAAATCAGCTTCACTTCTGAGAACGGAGGTGGTGGTTCTGTCGACAATGTAGCACTTGCTTTTCCATAAAGAGTGAGAAAGAAATACCTAGTGAGCTGCTATTCCAAATCCTTGCAACATATCTTCCACGGCTGTGAGGTGTTGTCTAGGATCTTCAGCCTTGAAACCATGGTAGTATCATTACCAAGTGCAGATTCACGATTATAGGATACAGGAGATAAAATATAGGATATGTCTACAAATACAGAATATAGAATATGCCTAAAAAATATCATATCCTTTCCCAGGCAGACAGAAGATTCTTCCACAAATGATTATTCACCACATTGTATGACTGAGTAGTACCGGTAGATTGGTCGTTGCATGTTGCATTCTCCGCAATCTTGATCCAAATTGAAGTGGAGAAAAGCTTCTTGATGGAGAATCCACACTTATTCTTATTGAATTTCCGTCTGTCTCCTTTAGCAAGCGTGAGATTGTAAGCTTCTCTGGTCGAATCTTCTTGTTCTATACGCCAGGGCTAAACAATCTTAAAATCACAAAGAAGCAGCTCCCCCCCCCACGTCCCATCGCCACACCCTGTACAGAATCGGCTGTAGTCTTGGACATAGGTCCAGCACTAATTAAATCCATAGTTGAAAAATATTATGGAAATGTTTAATTATTAATTTATTAATTATTAATCTGTAACATTTTTTTACTACGGCCTATATCACTATTTATAACTATGGTGACAATGATTCTTAATTTTAAATTTTAATTGATATTATATACTTGTACAAATTGTAATAATATATAAACCATGAATCATAAACATGAACAATCATCATTGCCCAATTCTTTATCACGTGTATATAGATGAAATGCACATGTTGCATTCTTCTCACAAAATTAATTTCATTTTTATATTTTTTAATTGACATTTCTATTATAAAGCACTTCTCCTTAATTAAATATATTAATTGGTAATAAAATGGGATACCTAAAAGAATTGTATGTTATTATATAATGCTGAAAAATTTATTCCTATTTGATCTCATGTCTCATTGGAAATTGTACACTCACCTTCTTAACTTACAAAAAGTTAAGAAATGCATTTATTAATATTAATTGAGCTCAAGTAGTGATAATTAAATGATTTTGGACATAGAGTTTAGTTATTTGACATTATTTGACTTTTTAAAAATTCTTTTATAAATTCTATTTTCTCTTAAGGTTAAGAGGGGATGAATATTATGTAGAAAAAGAAATTGCCAAGTGCAGGATGAGAAATAAATGAATATGATTAGTGAAGTTTATCACTTTCAAATTGTCTCAAAAATGAAGGTTTCACTTTTACCTTTCGAGAAGTTGCAAGCTTTAGCTAAGACATAATTTATGTTTGGTGAGGTTGTTCATAGAGATGATGTTGGATGTCAAGGTTTTGACGTGCAGGAGCTGAGTCATTTGCCCATGTAGACATGAGACTTAAGGGCCGACCTAAGTCCCCTAGAATGACTACTCTTAGTTTCCCTAAATACAATATGAGCAGACTTTATAATCTTGCCTTAAGAGACTTAAATAAACTCATGCCAAACCTCACTAAGGAAACATGCTTGCATATACTCTCATAACAAAGCTAAGGCATCATGACTTATCCTTTAAGAAATTACTCTCATTCAAGAGTACAACCCCTTTAGAACGATGAGGGGTACCCTGATCCATGACTAACCTAGTCTTAAGAGGTTTGCTTAATAAAACATTTGTGTTACACTCATGTTCTCACTAAGTACTAGCCCTAGGATTAAGGTATAACTTGGCCATAGGAGCTAAGGGTTAAGTACGTGCATGATACCTCACAAAAGGGCTTCTACTAATGAGCTTAGGTTATTCAACCCTTGGACATGTTCACACCCAGCCAAGTGTGCTTGGTTAGCACACCTAGTTATGAGACCTAACCTCCCTTAAGTAGATGTTTAATGTTTAACACCTAATGCGAACATAAACATGCATGCTTGTTAGGGCCAAAAATATGGCATGTAGGAACATAGCATATATAGAATTTTCCTACGGTGGAGGAATAACCTATATGAAAGAATAGTAGGAAAATCCTATGTAGTAAAAAAATCCTACAAGGATAGGAAAAATCCAGAGATGGACATGATTTAGTTAGGGGCTAAGAGAGCTATGAAGGCTATAGTGGAGCTATGGAGAGCTATAGAGGAGAGCAATGCATGAGAGAGAGAGAGAATCTTTATGAAAAAAGTAAGTCTTCACACTTGCTATCTTTTTGTAATCATTTAACAATGTAAGTGCATGTTTATGATATATGAATTATTAAACATTTTTGTTTTATGAGCAAAATACCTTATAGATGCTATAACATGGTAATGACCAAAACAAAATCTTATTCTTGACTTTAGAGACAAGATAAATGATATATAAAGCTAGAAATCCCCAATCTTTAACTAGGAAATTTTTCCTACACTGTAATAGTAATTTTTGCACATAGGAAAGTTTTGCCATGTTAATAATGCTTGTTAAGATATCCAAACCCCTCAACGTTAAAATCATGACACAATCCCAAAGGTTGTGCCTTGGGCTTATATCGTGTGCCATCTAGGCTAGTCTCACATGTCATGTGATAATATTTCCAATATGTAGTCTATCTCGCCATAGCCCCTTAGACACAAGATGTCATAGTTTTTACTATGGCTCTCTTTACTTTAGACGTTCACTGTTGTTACTTATTGTATTATATTGATGAACCTTAGATGTAGTGAGAAACACCTCGCTTAGGTGTTTAGGGGTAGTTCGGCCAGTTGTTACTAGATACCTCGAAAAACTTAAGTGAAGTAAAAATTAGCTTCTAAAAAACTCTCCCCCAATTTTGACGTCCCAATTGGTTTTTTTGGTTAGTTTAAATGAATTAGCACGTTAAAATAGGGTTAGGAACACCCCTAGGGTTGCCCTAACCCACGCCCAAAATCCCCACCCCCTCAGGTAGGGTTTAGAGGCGGTTCATATGTCCCTCACCCTCACATGAGGGTGAAGGTGAGGGTGAGGGTCACATGTGACCTATTTACCCTTGTGTTATTAATTTAAACTTAATAAATTTTATTTTTTAAAATAAAATAAATATAAATTAAAATTGTAAGTTTTTCATTTATATCATATTTTTAATATCAAATAAAATAAATTAAAAAATCTTTACTATTTATATTAATATATTTTAAAAATCTTATTTAAACATATCATAATGAGACACGTGACAAGAAAAAGCATATTCTTACCCTCACGAGGGTGAGGGAATTTTATTAAATCTAGGCTTATTTAAAATCTTGACCTTGAGACCCTCATGAAGGTGAGAGTAAAATATCACATGTGACCTTGTGAGGGTAAAAAGATTTTTGAGAGTGAGGGCACATGTGAACCACCTCTTAGGGCAAGAGTTAAGTTAGGGTTAAGCTCATCTAATTAACAAAGGGGTTGGCATTCCATGTCAACCCACTTACACAAATAGGAAAAGAGGAGGGGGGGCTCTATCACATAAATAAGGTATAGTGGGGTTTTCTAAATTCACGACTGAGCTCATTATTCTTCTACCGGTGCAAGCTTTAGTTTGTGTCGCTAAGGCACAATTCTATGTTGTGTTGTCTCAACCTGTAGACAATAAGGGTATGTCCCACCTTTAGGATAGCCTACCCTTAATGTTAATGAATCCATGCATGGGAGGTCTTGTTGGAATGCACATTCCAATAGTAAAAAGTTGAGGCATGTCTCCAGCCTTCTCCTCCACATCAAGCTAGTGTAGCCCTAACAACTAAGCAAGACACATTTGTGTCCTTGTTCAACTGTGGACATAGAAACTTGGCTGACATGTTTTCGTTACCAAGTTTCAGAGGGTTCACATAGGGGTTTTAGAGTTGGCATTTATGAGTCACATCCGTGGCACTTGGTGTAACTCTTGAATCTAAGGGGCTATGACATGATAGCCCACATCGTGGGAAATAATGTCACATAAAGATGTGACACTAAGCTAAATAACACATGGTACAACGCTCAAGGCATGCCCTTTGGGGTTGTATCATGGGTTTATTGCCAAGGGTTGGATACTGTAACAAACTGTATGCTTGTACTTGCACTAGGGTGTTAAGCCTTGGGCATTAGCTCAAGGGAGGTTATTGTAACTAGGTGTGCTTTTGCATACTTAGCTAGGGGGTTCTTCTTTGTGATTTAAGGGTTGAACAACCTAAGTTCATTAGTAAAAGCCCTTTCGTGAGGCACTCGTAAGGTTATGTACTTATGATTATCCAAACCTAGCCTTAGGGAGTTTACTTAGTAGAATACTCGTGTCCGTTTATGGCTCACACTCGTGTCCTCATTAAGGACTTGGCCACTCAAACCCTTAAGGGTTAATCATGGTTCAGGGTACCCTTGTCGTCCTAAAGGGGTTGTATTCCCATATGAGGGTGATTCCTTAAGGGATAAGTGATGATGCCTTAGCTCTATCACAAGGGTGTGTGTGAGACACGCCTCCTTCGTGAGGTTATGTTATGAGTCTGTCTAGGTCTAATGGGATAGGATCTTAAAGCTTACTTGGGTTATTCTTTAAGGTTTGAGGGATAGTCATTCTAAGGACTTAAGGTAAAACTCTAAATCTTCTACCTAATTAAGCATCTGAGTCAGACTTTTGGGATCATTTTGGAAGACTTAGCATTGCTCACACAGGTGTTAACGCCAGATGGCCACTTGACAGTCATTTGTTGGCCCTTTGGATAAAAGCTTTGACATAAGAGTTACACTTGGTGCCACGAATGTGACTCTCAAATGCCAACCTTAAAATGCCTTATTATGACTCCTCAAGAACATAGTAAAGAGAACCCATCTGATTAGTGGTGTACTTTGATAAGATCTCGCATGTATATGATCGGGTTACCGAACGAAAGAAGTTAGCTAACCCTTTGGATGTGGTGTACCTAAGTATAATAGTGTGGATCTGTCAATCCTAAGGGTAGGCTTACCCTTAGAGGTGGTTCACATTGCCTTCACCTTTAAGAATCTTTTTACCCTCGTGGGGTCACATATAACATTTTACCTTCACCTTCGTGAGGTCTCGAGGACAAGATTTTAAATAAACCTAAATTTATTTAAATTCCCTCACTAGAATATGCTTTTTCTTGCCACGTGTTTCATTATCATATGTTTAAATAAAGATTTTTAAAATATATTAATATAAATAATTAAATTTAAAAAATTTATATAATTGAGAAGCCTAAAATTTAATTTACACTTATTTTATTTTAAAAATAAAATTTATTATAAATTTAAATTAAAATCTCAAGTAAAAAGATCACATGTAACCCTCACCCTCACCCTCACCCTTATGTGAGGGTGAGGACCGTGTGACGTACTTTTATATAGTGGAATTTAGGCAACATAAAGGATGTGCCTTGATGGAGGAAAGAATTAGACATTTTTTAATTTTTAACATGTTTTCCTCATTATTACTCTACTTAATTTATGTGATAAAGATGCTCATTTTTATAAAGTGAATTAACATGGAATTTTTTTCAATGGAACATCAATTGGTGAGTTAAAGGTAATCTTGTAGTTAGGTCAAAACTAGGGGTATTTCTTATTATATTAACATGTCAAACTCACCAAAACTAATTAAGACTCTAAATCCCTGCCAAAAATGAGGAGAGAGTTTTTAGATGAAATGGTTATCTTTGCATAGAGTTTTTTGCAAGTATCTAATGGGACTTGGCTAGATTATCACTAAATGTAAGTGTACTAAGTGAGGATTCATTAACATAATTCAATAATAACAATAATCTACTTACAAAGTAATAATAATAAGTATAACACTAATGGCCACTTAACAACCACGTAATGTTACATGTTGGCCAAAACTTTAACAACTAAAGCACACATAAAATTTACTTAAATTTAAATTTTAATAATTAAATTTAAATAAGTTTGTTTAAAATAGAAAGATAGAGTATAAATAATATTTACTTCAAATTTATAATGATTATAATGTTCATTATTTTTATTTTATTTATTTATTTAATTTACAAATTTATTAAAATAAACCAATTTAATAACATATTTTACCATATTAACACAAACTAATATGTCCTACCAAGATGGTCAACTAGAATAAGTGATTAAATTATGTCAACACAATGTGATATGTTATGTTGAAATGGTCAATTTAGATTAAGTAGTTGATTATATTTTATCATGACAATACAATGTGATATGTGGAATTGAAACAGTATTGATAACATATTTTACCGTGTCAACACAATTTTATAGCATATCTTACTATGTCAACACAACAATTTAATATGTAGTGTTGAGACAGTCGATTTAGATAACATATTTTACTATGTCAATACAACTTGATATGTAAGATAGTCAATCTAGAATAAGCCATTGATAACAAGTTAACAAAATCTGATATGCCATCTTAAATAATAAAATAGAATTATTTTTTACATTTTTAAATTTTACAACATATTCGAACCCAAAACCTCAATTCTACAAGACTTTTATTATAAACTAATTAAGAGACAACTGCTTTTGTTTGAGTTATACTTCAAAACCATTGATTTTATTATCGAGAAAAACATTTCACACAGGTGATTTAGGATAATCTTAATTATAAAACATTCACACTAACCTTAACACATTAATAACAGGGCAATTATTTATTCGACTCTCCTTGCAATTATATTTATTGCATAAGGTTGACCATGTGGTTAACCAAACTGTGTGATAAAGATTAAACTTTAATTTTATATTAAAACATTTCTCTCTCACCCATAGAAGTTTCAGTGTGGTTATGTGATTTGTAGGCTTATTAACTTGAAGTGGACATTAAATAGAAAGAGTAACAAGCCCAGGATATAATCCCTGGCATTATTGTATCATATTACTGTTTTTCTTAATCTCAACCGTCAGTGATAATTCTGTATTCTCGGGTCCATACCCCTAATAGCACATTTTAAAGTTTTAAAAGACATATCTTTTTTATTAACATTTTGTGGACCTGGTTTGTTTAGAAAGTTGGTAGATTTTTACCCTGGAGAAAACTTCGGAACATTGCTAATGCAGAGCCTCCTTGGTCACCGGGAACCATATGTCCAGCTCCTCTAATGGTTGTGAAGGTTATTCCTGAATATACTTCTGCCCATCCACCAACCTACACATTTAATACAATCAAAATACAACTATTTAGTACCTACCTGGTTTTCATGGTTCCAAGGATACCATGGTGTATTAATTGTCATATTCAGCGCCTTGATCCAGCTTCTAGTGATAAAGTTGATACTACTGAATCAAAATCACCACTGCAGAAACAATAACAGTACATATATATAAACATCACACACACGCACACGCACGCAAAACTATAATACCTATATATCCAGATTCTAATGCCAGCCTTCAGAAGGTTCTTGTAAACTGGAAGCATAGAAGCACTAAAATCCTCATTATTGAATATTTAGACCAGACACCGTGACTGTTAAACGGGAGAGTTTACCACAGCATTTGACATAAACAAAGTATTACTTTTATATCTTACTTGCAAGTGCTCCATCGAACAGGGCGGTTTTGGACATGCAAAGCCGCTTGAACATCCGGTGAGTTTAAATAAGATGAAATATCGTCCTGGCAGGCAGCATAAACTCTCCACAGCCATTCCTTAAGCACCTGACGATGCCCATTTTGGGCATTTACTGTAACAACACTGCATCCATCTTTGTATACATTGTATCGGTTAACATACTTCGTCATCGCAATGATACCATTCTGAGCTTCACTGCATTTGACACTGTTTCCATTCGATGAGTAGCAGTTGTTCATCGCATCAATGTACACCTCGTCGGAAATGAGGGAATGTGTATAAGAACTCTATGTTCCCAGGCATTTCATAACTTTCAGCTGTCCAAGGATTACCTATCTGTGAATATGAGTTTTAAATATTAATACAATTTTTATTTATTTTTGTTTTTTCTTAAAATTATTATACGTACCGCAAATCCTTTGAAGTTTATAGAGCCTCCATTTGCATTATACGCAAGGATTTCAGATGCTAAAGTTGGAATATAGTGTCCGTATATATGAGTCGTCCTTCTCGAGAAACTTAAGGAAATTCTTACCTGCATAACTCCGCCTGTTATAAAGAAGTCATTCTTGGAGTACTCCGGAAACTTGTGAAACCATTCCACAAGAAAGCTGAGATTATCCTTGGCTACAAGCAAGACAGAGCATGTTAAAACATAAGTATATACTATTAAAACACTAATTAATAATTATACCAGTTTGTGCATCTGTGTAGGCACCAGCATCGTAGTCTGAAGATGTGTTGGAGTATGAGAAACCAACTCCGACTGGACTCTCAAGAAAAATTAAATTGGCAGCTGCAAAATGTATAACATTTTAGTATTAAGTTACATAAACCAACCTTTGTTCCATGCATATGGATTAAGAACAAGACTATTCCCGCCTGGCTGGAACGGTCCGAGCTCACCCAGAGCACCTGCTCCTACAGAAGAACAGCCTGGACCTGTATAAAGCTTAATGAGAAGAGAGAGAGATTACCTCCATTCAGCCACAGTACGAGAGGCATCGAAGAGGAGAGAGAGAGAGAGATTACCTCCACTCAGCCACAGTACGAGAGGCATCGAAGAAGAAGAGTTTGCTGCATCGGAGCCGTAAAACCAGTAGAAAAAGGCCTTTCCAGTAGAAGGATTAACAGTAACATGACCTGCATATTGAGAAAATTGCACTTGAGGTTGCCCAGGTAACTTAGTAACAAGTTGCGATGGATCTGCCGATGAAATGTCAAATCTGCACGCCACAAGAAGAATTATAAAAACTATTGCTTCCATTGTATGCTTGTGTGGCGTTCACTGCGTGTGCCACTCCGTGTGGATTTTTATGCCGCTCACTCATAAACAACAAGACAAAGGTTAAGCATCAAACACTCAGAAAGGCTTCTGTACGCTGCTGTGGCTGCGGCGGTTTTAACTTCGTGGATGTAGATATACTTTATATACATCAAATTTACAAAGTCAGGTTATGTCGCTTATTAAGCATATAAATTATAATCGTGACCTCACGTCGTCAGCTCCTCCAATGCTTTCTTCTTCTTCACAATTCCTTTGGACGTTAATCTTTTGATATACCAAAAAACTGTTCAAATTATCCACCGCAGCTTCCTCTCTCACCAGCTTCTCTGCAATCTTGTGAAGGTAGCCACAGCAGCGTCACCTTGTACAGTATATACACGCTATTGATTGTTCCTAGGTGTATATATGTATGCACAATGTATGCATGTCAAACCAGCAACTATATCTATGACTGTTATTCTCTCCTCTCTCTCACACAACCACATTCATATTCTATAGATTTTTAGATATTCTACCTTGTTGGAGAAGTTTTAATAAATCTTACTCAGTGACACTGGGAGGTCTGTGGACAAAGTTTTATCATCTGGAACAAAGGGGACTTGCACTTGGCTTGTTCCAGAGGATGCTTGCAGTAATGTTATGCTCTCGTGCTGCACGTCTGATGCGAGTTGCTGCGTAATGTCTCAGTATAAACATCCATTGGACATGTAGGATCATAACACCCAGCAGGTTTCCACGCTTTAGAGAACCTGAAACACATGTATGTATATATATATAACATACATATATATTATGTATTTATATTAATTTAAGTTATAACTAAAATGGGCATGGTTATAATCCCATTTCTTAATAATTAACAATTTTAGTATTTAATTAACATTTTCTAATATTAAAGAAATATTTTTAAAATATATGTTTGAAAACAAAATATTCTTTAGAATATTTTATTTATATTCGACCCTTTAATAAATTATAACATTCATTGAACAAAAATTAATAACATTATAAAAATAGAAGTATTAAATTATATAATATATTGCTAATATAATAATTAAGAAGAGCATAAGAGTACATTATATAAATATTGATGTTGTTATTAAAATATTAATATTTAAATATAACATTATTAATTAAAAATTTATAATAGTAATAATATATATATAATATACAAAATCCTATAATATATAATCAATCTTCCATATCATTTTTTAAATTTATATAGTTAGGTAAACAATTTGGTACTTATTATTAAAGAGTTTATAATAATTATAAATATTAAATATATGATATTTATAATTTTGTAATTGTTTAAGCTTCTAAAAATATATTCCCTTATAATTTTTTAATCGTGACTTTATTAACGCTTCTTAATATTTATCTATATCGAATGGATTTAACATTTATAAAACATTGAGTCCTTTTAATGGGAGATTATGTTTTTATAAGCATCATTATATCTTTCGTTTTCCTTCTCATGTTGCATTTTGTGATTTGAACCGTGCAACATTAACTATACTATTTTTATGATTAATTCAAGTATATTAATAATTTAATTTTTAAATAAATTAATTATACACATTTGGATTACAAGATATAGTATCTATGTCCAGGATCTATGACGCTGGGGATCGGTTCCAACAAATCCTGCATTCTAATCGAAAACGCTTCACAAAGTTTGCCAAAAACTCACCAGCCTTCACCGCAGCGCCTAATCTGGAGCTTCCAGCCGTTCTTGCTCCACTGTGGTCGCCAAACTGCTAAGGTCGAGAAGCAAGGCGCTAGAGAGAGAGTGAATCCCTTCTTTTCTTTTCCTGCCTATATATATCAGACGCTCTGGAACATGGGCGGCTGGATCTTTGGAGAACTTCATTCTTAGGTGAAAGTAGCTCCGCAGCAACCTGAACACACAAACATGATAAGAACACCTGTAAAATTCAAAAGATTTAATTACCTGAAACATGCCGACTCTCCTAAAGTTAGAGCCACTGAAACCTGGAGTTTGGACCATGAGAATGGTTTCGCCAATGCACAGTCGTCATGGCCTGATTCAACTCTCATCAAGAAATGGAGCAAGTGAAAAGGTAGAACTTGGACGAGCTTCTGCGAAGTATAACAAAGCGAGTACTTGACGAGGATAACCGGCACCACGAGAATCCCCAAAACTATTGCGACTGCCCCCACGGGACTTAGCATTAACGTTTTTTTGAAACGACGGAGCACTTGGCCGACAAAGCTGAAGCTGAAGCTTACGAAGATCCCACTGTGTGTGACAGCTCGACGGATAACGAGTCCGAGGCCAGCCACGATATTGCGCTAGACAGCACAGAAGATCGCGTTTCCAGCAAGATGATGTTGCTCGCAACTTGGGCTTGCGGAAAAGGAGACAATGCAAGGAGCAGATGCTGGGAATTGGGGAACCAGACGGTTCATAGTCTCCGGAGCAAAATGCGCAGAATAAGGATATTGTAGACGAACAGGAGGAGCACGATCCTCGTGACGGAGATGCCTTGGACAGGTGTTCTTCGTCGGGCCAGATTTTGCACGATAGCTTTGAGGATGACAAAGCAGTCGCTAGCATTTCGGAAATCTCTGACTACTTCAGATGAGGAAGCCGCAAAGAAGAGACGTCAGTTGCTTGGTAATCCGAGTGCTTTTCAACTTGTGCTCAACGGCATTTTATTCGTTTTGGCCCCAAGCTGCTGTTATAGGCTTGATCTGATGTTGTTTGATACTCTTTGTCTTCTGCACTGGATCCGTAGCCAGCTCGAATAAACTAGTTAAGACCGTGCCGACGTCCAAAAAATCAAACCTGAGGTAAAAAAAACAAAAGTAATCAAACGCGAATAAAAAAAAATACTTACTTTGTGTACTAGCATTCAACTGGGAAGAAGCCAGGGATATTAGTTAACAATGCTTTAGTAGTAGTCTGATGGCTCTTAAGTGCGTTGACAAATGCACAAGTAGACGCTTCTGACAAGTGAGCGGCATTAACTTCTCCAAGAGCACCCCAAGCTAGTGCAAGTCAGAGGATTTGACGAACTTGCCACTCACCAAGGTTGAGGGATTGTAATTTGTAAGGACATTCAGTATCTTTTCACCGGCAGCAGCAATAGTTTCCAAATCAATAAACACGTAGCATTTCTTCACAGGCCACCAGATAACGTTGTCCAGCCTCACGTCTCGATGGACACATCGAGATACATATCAAATGGACACAAGAAGATGCAGAACGTACCTGGTTGGTACCACACACTTGCAGATGGCCAAACACAGAGAGTAGAGCTTAATAATAGTGACTAAGACAAGCTGAACTTAGTCTTTTTCTATGTCGAGGGAGTAGCACTTCGTCAATTGCTCCGGCTGTTGCGCTGAAGCCCGCTTCACAAAGAGCTGCATCTTCACACCAGCGAGAGTGAAGGCCAGCAAGAAATTCACATTCCAATGCAACCAGTCAGGCACTACATTCAGTTTTTCGGATATCTCATTTATCTGCTCTCCAAACTTGCGCTCGTTGTCTTTTAACATAAATTCTCAATGTTCTACAAAGAAATTTGTTAAGAATATTCGACTGGTTGGTGTTTTTTTCAAAAAAGTTAAAGACGTACAGTCTTATTTATGTATATAATGACATTGTACATTATGTTTTAATAATAACAGAAGTAATATATATTGAGAAATTTTAAGTGATATATATTTCTAGTGTTATCACCCACAGCACACAAATGCTTAATTATTAATTTATTTTATTATTAATTAATTATTAATCCGTAACATTTTTCAACTACAATTAATTTCTCTATATATTTCTCAACATGGTATAAGAGCTCATGGCTTGATCCTTGAACCAAAAGCATGGAAGAGGATGAGGATGTGGTGTGATCAGGATGAACCACTAGATGGGTGGTGCTACAAAATGATGTTGCATCCAAACGGGTGGCGTTACAAGATGGCATTGGCTGCAGATGCAACTTGGGTGGCTGCAGCAATGGCGTTGGTGGCAACCGTGTTGCATGAGGCACCACAGGAGAGCGCATCCTAGTATAGATCTCCGCATGTAATGGTGGAGATTGAGGCGCTACAGGAGGTGGCGCAGCCCCCATGGGGCACCATAGGAGTTGGTGCAGACCACTATAAATCCTCTCAGGTAGCGGAGGAGATGGGTGCGGAGCCCACCACTGATCCTGCAGTGCCAATGGAAGCCATGCAGGCAGTGCGGACCCTACAAGAAAGGTGGGTTAGAGTAGTGCAGATGGATAGGAACAGAAGTGGCAGTACCCTGCAGACATGCAAGAAGCCCAAGGTAGAGGTGGCATGTAGAAGTGTGACATGATGGGTGACCATGTAGGAACCAAATGGTAACCAAGTGACAATCAGAAGTCGCGTCGTATCAGTCTGAGGGGAGTGTTAAGAATATTTATCTTAAATGACATGAGATGTTCCATTGGTGGTGTTCCTTTTCAAAATAAGTTGAAGACGTATAAACTTATTCATGTATATAATAACCTTGTATATGATGTTTTAATAAATAGAAATTTTTAAGTGATATATATTTTTCAACAAAATCCGGCTTCTTCCGCTTGCGGCATCTTGCGGTCTGTGCCATCTCCACTTTGTCCATCGAAATATGGTAGTCGAGCTGGCTCCCTATATCCACCAATGTCTTGAGCCAGTCAAATCCAGCATGCGAGAGTTCACAATTATCTCTCCTAAATCAACACACGGAGCTTGGAGAGCTTTAGCTATGGCTAGCCCCAGATGGCTATTAGAAATAAAGAAGGGACTTCATTGCAAGCCTTGAGGTAGCATGCTCTTGGATGCCACCGGTACCAAACCCTCCAGGCATCCGAAATCGTGCAAGTACCTTTCTAGGGCCTCCTTGGTTGGCTGCTGATCTAAAGGAAACTCAGGGACGCTTGCCACCAATGCAGCCACTTCCACTTTCAAAAATCCTGCTAAAAGCCTAAATGAACTGTGCCAGTTTTGGGTTCTAGAAGATTTTTCAAAAATCAAATAGGAATATGCATTGATTAGTATTAAAAAATCAATGAATCAAACATGCAGCATTGGATTCCGAGTCCAACTGCCAACCGTTCAACTAATAAAGCCATGTCATTTGAAACTTATGATGTACTTCTAATCTATATAGTTTGTGGAGACCAGCATGACATAAATGCCATTTTAATGTTTATCGCATGACATGGATTGTAAGTATTCAAAACCGGGCTCTTTAAATTCAAAAACCTCAAGCAATTTAATGACAAAGAGGTACTGCTTCTAGTGCATAACTGTAGTCTTGACACTAGTCCACTTTACAAAATAGGAAAATTTAAAGTAGCCTTTATCACATATATTAAGTAGTATATGTAATGACAGTTCTTGGGTTCATGACTCAGTTCGTTACTCTTTTATTAATACAAGCTTTAACTTATGTCGTTAAGGCATAATAATAATAAAGGTACATACCACCTTTAGAGTAGCCTACTTTTAATGTTGATGAATATGTGCCTATGAGGTCTTGTCAAACTGCATGTTCCAAGGGTTGAGGCATGTCTTTGGCCTCCTCCTCTATAGCATTATAGTTAAACATGACACATCCATATTCTTGTTCAACTGTGGCCGTGGGATCTTAATTAATATGTTTTATTTATCAAGTTCTTAAGGGTTCACAGAGGGGTTCTAAAGTTAACATTTGAAAACCACGTTCATGACACCTAGTGTAACTTTTAAATTTAAGGGACTATGATATGATAACACACATCTTGGAAAACAATATCACATGAAAATGTAACACTAGGTTAGATGGCACACGGTATAATGTTTGAGGCACACCCTTTGGGGTTGTCTTATGGACTCAATGTCAAGGGATTAAATACTCTAAAAAGCAAGCATGCTTGTGTTCACATTAGAGTAATAAGTATTAAAGGAGATTAGGTTTCCTAATTGAATGTGTTATTAATATACTCGGTCTTCTTCTCCTTGGGATCCAAGTTGAACAATTTAACTTGTTAGCAAGAGCCCATTCATGAGGCACTTATAAGGTTATATACTTAAAGTTATTAAACCTAACCTTAGGAGTTTAATTAGTAGAACACTCATTTCTACTTATGACGCACACTTGTGTTTTTACTAAGTATTAACCCTAAGTTTAGGTATGATTTAGTCATTCAAACCTTTAAGGATTAATTGTGGATCATTGTCCAAAGGGTTGTATTCTTGGACAAGGGTGGATTTTTCAAGGGATAAGTGACAATGCCTTATCATTGTAACGGGGTATGTGTGGGACACATCTCTTGGTGGGGTTAGGGCATGAGCTTGTTTAAGTCTCTTGAGGCTCTACTCAGATTAAGGAATTACAATAGCACCTAGATATATGAGTCAAACTCTTAGGGTTGTTTTAGAAGATTTAGTGTTGTTCACAACTGAATGGCCACATGTTGCCACATGTTAACCTTTTGAGTTAAAACTCTTATATCTAGCTTGCCTAGAGTTTCTTATAAATACATGGGTTAAAACTTTTATATCTAGCTTTGCTTAGATTTCTTATAAATACATAATGACACATGTCCGAACCATCACTCTAAAGTAAAAGTAGAGGTCATAATAAAAACTATGACACTTTGTGTTTAAATTTGATTATGATGGGGTACTCATCATCATATTAAATGTCTCAAGCCCAACTATTGCTCTATAGGCAACCTCGTTTTCAATTCTCTATCTTCTAAATTTCTTCTCTAGTCAAGAATTAAATTAACAAGACACCCTCACTGCAAAGTTGCCTTTACATATCATGAAGCTATATGAGGAATATTTTGAATTCCCATAGTGGCACCCATGGCATGTTTTGCCATTGCCTCCATGACCTTCATTCTACCAATTCCTTATATGAAATTGCTGCTTCCAAGAATCCCTATTTCGATTACAAAATAAAAATCCTTGCCTAAATATACATGATTTGTTACAATGCTATTTTGCCCTCTATGAATTGTGATTTGAGCCAAATGTTTAAAAAATCAACGCTGGTTGATAAAGTTCGTAGCGAACCTATTATGGGTTTATGATAAACTTTTTAAAGTTGACTTTTATCGACTGTCAAGTTGATCAGTGTTAGGTGTTGAAACATACATATTTTCATTGACCAAGAAATGTCACTTATTGGCAGGAAAATTTAACGACCATCTTTTATTGCTATTGACCTTATGGTTTACAGCAAACCTTTGCTGATTTATCACAAACTTCTTATGGTTCGTCTCCATTGACCATTGGCTCAACTCGTTGACTCAAGTTAACTCACATTTGAGCCGCCCCCTATGAAAACAATCTTATTCAAAGTTATATATATTCTAAAGAAATACAAAGTTGTGGACCTCATACACTTATGTTATCATACATCACTTGATTCCATTTCCATGAATGTGGCTTGTTTCCAGGTATCCAGTGCGACAATGGATCAGTATATATGATTTGTTATTGCTCGCAGTGACTGTTCGATAGAAAAAGTCTTCCACGATTAATTAGAATTAATTAAAATTAAGTTTTTTGCTTATTGTAATTCAGCTGACAAAGAATATTTTGCTATCTCTTCTGTCAAACTCATTTTTACCTTTTTCGGATTTTTTACATTTTTCTAGTACAGTGAAAGTGAAGCTTGTGAGTGAGACTGTGAGAATGGCGGATAGTGACATCGATGTGAGGCAGTATTGTGTATTCAGGAACAATGCTTACTACTGCAAGCACAACATTTTAGCCTCAGCAAGTGATCAAACACATCCTGAAAACTCACCCATCTCTTAGAAAGAGATGTAAAACTTCAGGAGCTGAAAGGAAGCTCATTGTAGTGGTTTTAGCACCAAAGGAATATAACTCTTACATATGAGAAAAGGGGGAAACGGATTGCACGGATTGCCTCATGTAGCAACAGAACCTGAAGCTCCACAGGAGCAGCCTGAACAAAACCCGGGGTTGAGACGGTCCACAAGGCCATCAAAAAACGTAGGCTTTCCTGAACATGCTTGTAATTTCATTTGTAATTTAATTATTAAAAATTAATCACTCACGCCAGAATATCCAATTATCCTTTATAGAATATAACAAAGAATCTAATATAGTATAGAATATACTATAGTAGATTACTTGGTAATATGAAAGCAAATTTGCTTTCAGACCACTGTTCGGCCACAAATTTAATTACAACTGAATTCGCTGATTGCTCGTGCTGATAACTTATGAGTTAGATCCTGTAGTCTTGTCAAGCATGCATAACTGTGCAGAACATACACCATGTAAAACCAAGTATGGATGTAAAACAAATCACATACACCTGAGCAAAGACTGTCATATATCGCTAAGAGTGGAGCAGAAAAGTTGTATATTTATTGCCATGGAGGGCAGAAATTTCTTCCATGCAGCATCTGATTCAGGAATGCTTTGCTTACAACGCTAACCTTCTCACGTCATTGGGAGTTGTGAGAGCTAGATCCTTTCACACCTAATTTTTTCTGTTTTAGGGCAAAATTGGGTTTTTATGCCCTAAACCTAGTGAATAACAAAATGTACCTAGATCAATAGTTAACTTTATTTTTAAAATTTAGATAATTTAATGAATATATTTAAATATTAAATAGTCCAATTAATATATTAATAATATAGAGCAAAGAAAATATAAACACAAATTCATATTGTAACATATATTGGCTAATTAAAAAGACTTATTTATGTACACTTATACATGTGAAAGAATATATAAAAATATCATTGTATACATATGTTGATCATTAATTATAAAATGTTGATTTAAATGTTAATCATGAATATTAAAAACTTGTGAAAAACACACATACACATATATATACATGCATACACCTGTAACACATCTATGAAGAAAATGCATGTTGTAACTAAAATGGGCATGTCTATATCATTTCTTAATAATTAGCAATTTTAGTTATTTAATTAGCATTTTCTAATATTAAAGAATATTCTTTAGAATATATGTTTAAAGATAGAATATTCTATTTTGTAATTCGACCCTTTAATAAATTATAGCATTCATGACAAAAATTAATAACATTATAAAAGTAGAAGGTATTAATTATATAATATATATTTAAGATATAGGCCTAATATAAAAATTAAGGAAGAGCATAAGAGGTACATTATATAAATATTGATGTTGTTATTAAAATATTAATATTTAAATATAACATTAATTAAAATTTGTACTAGTAATATATATATAATATACAAAATCCTATAATAATATAGTCAATTATAAATTTATATAGTTAAGTAAACAATTTGGTACTATTATTAAAGAGTTTATATAATTATGAATATTAAATATACGATATTTTATAATTTTGTAATTGCTTTAAGCTTCAGAAAACATACATTCTTGCAGTTTTGTTAATCGTGACTTTATCAATGCTTCTTGACATCCACCCATATCGAATGGATTTAACATTTATAAAACATGCTGGGTCTTTTTGATTGGGAGACCATGTTTTCTCTAGGCATCCATTATATCTTTCGCTCTCCTTCTGTCGCCTTTTTTGTGGTTTGAACCATGCAACCTTAAAATACTATTTTTTGTGATTACTTCAGGTGTGTCGATAATTTGACCCATCCAAATAGGCTGATTATATGACATCTGGAGTAATGAGAACCATCATTAGTTTTTGAAGATCCTTGCAGCAATCAAAGTATGCTTTAGGTTTTTGGTTCCTTTGTCCAACAAAGTGTGGGGTTTGCACTTCCACATCACTACTGGCTTCTATGTCGTCTGTGCTCAGTGATGTCATTTCAATCTCCTCTCGCCACCTTGTTTTAGGCCAAAAAGGGTGTTGCAATTCTGTACTTGTGACAGTAGGCCCTTAACTCTCGAACAACAGTCTCCCAATAGTGACCACATGCTTATATAGTTCTGAGTAACCAGTTGCCTTATCAGAATTCTTTGGCATCGATTTTTGAACCCATGCCACATATTTTTTGATGCCATCAATAATAACCTCTTGTTCCTTGAGCTGGGCACTCAATGGAATAGGGTCTGGTTGTCCTTCTGGGAGAAGTGGCTTTCCATCCTCTCCACTTTTGAAGAGCATTAAGCCCTCTTTCGGTAACCACTCTGCTCTGATGGCCGTAACTTGTACTGCATAATAGGTATACCATCTCGTATGGAGAAAAAGAATTGTAACAAGCCCCCTCTTTTATATACTCCTTGAGAAATTTTTTGAAGTCTGGCACCTCAGTCACAAGCAAAGCACAACTTTTTTTGGAGATGCAATTTTCAAAAAGATTCATCATATGCGGTAAGGTAAGTGCACTTGTCCTTTTTGTAGAGTTGGAGACCTTGCTGAAGAACGCATCAATATCTTCATGAGTGTGACCAACCATAAGGAAACTGAGCGTGATTGTTCAAACACACCTTTGGCAACAAGCATTGACAAGTATGCTAGCACATATCTAGAAAATAAAAGTAAGTATGAGCTTGAGAAACCCTTAAGTAAAATGATTTACCTATTTTTGTTCTCGCCTGCACAATTATCCATCTGTAAAAGCAAATGACGAGGAAGCTTATTTGATGTTGAGGACACATGTACACTATTTGAGCTAGATCCCTCCACTGAACCAGAACTCTCAACAGGGCCATCTGTTTTTTGTGCAGGCTGCTGACAATGCCTCTCATATTCCCAAGTAGCCTCAAGTGCAGACGTGTTCATGAGAGCATTATGTAAAGGTTGAAGGTGTTGTTTCTTCACTTTGAGATCACTGATAGGACTTGTTTGTGAGTGGGCTTCAAGGTTTCTGAAACACATGGCCAATGACCCAATAGTGAAATTGGAGTCGCTAGACCAATGTGGAAGTGAAAAATGTCCATATGACACACAACTGTGTCCACACCTGTCAATGTACAAGTGTTACACTTGGAAAGCTAGAGTGTTTTGCAATCTCCACATCCTTAAAATGAGTATTCCATATGTTATTGAAGGTACCAGTGCAAATTGCTTGAAGCCCCATCAAACTGAGGCACTTGTTCACATGTTCACACAGCTTCAATTGAGTGTAGATTGAAGGCAAAACCTTGAGATTTTTCTTGACCCTTGCATTTGTGGTTTGGCATTTGTGAGGCATCCTGTCTGCATTTGCTTTTACAAAAGCCTTGAGTATCTCTATGCCTGCCATAATGTGAGAGCGGGTTTTGACCAGGCAAGTGTTCCCATGTACTGAGGTTCGTGCTCCATCTAGCCACTCATCCCTCCGGATCCGACAGTAGAACGTGGTCTTTGGGATCCCGTATATAGTGTACCAAGCTTTGAAGCAGATGGCACCTTATTAAATACCATGGATGTACTCTGATAACCTGTGTCTAAGGCCATTCCATCAATACACCCAGTTAGTGCAGCATATACAAACTCCTGCCTTTGCTTTTGGGTGAGCATACGAAAGACATGTCTATATTGGGTAATTTCATTCTGGTCTGCCATCTGACAACACTTCTTCTTGCAGTAGTCAATCGTGAAAATGCTAGTAACACTTGCTAAAGATGTGGATCCATCTTGACCCTCTTGCCGAAACTTGCAGGGGAAGATCTGCAACCCATGAATCGCCTTTTTTTTACTATAGGACCAATGCAAAAAACCTCTTCAAATATGGGTTGTCCTTCTGGGTTGTTATTATTGAAATCCAACCCATAATATATTGAACCATCTCGCGTCTTAATTTAGATGTTCGCCACCTATGAGGGATCCAGGATGCAATGTGCCATTAAGTGAAACCTCTGTCACAACTACACCCATGAAGTCGGCCCCTAGTTTCTCTTCTGATACGGCTTCCATTGGATTTATAGTTGTGATGATGCCTCTCCCAACCTCGATCTCATGAAAAAAGAGAATCACCTCACACAACGAGCCATTTTCTGTGGCTTTTGAAAATGTCGTGGTTTTTTGCCTGGTTAGTGGATAATGACTATAATAAAGTTAGTGATTATGACACAATCTTGCTTTTATCATGGCTTTCTGGGTTCCAATTGTGGCTTTCTGATTTTCAATGGCTTTTGAAATGGCTTTGATGGTAATACTGGCTTCTACACTGGCTTTCGTAATAGTTTTTGTGGTAATGCATGCTTCCGAAATGGCTATCTACTGGCTTTTGCAAAAATGAAGATGAATAATGGTTTTCAAAAATGGATAACCATGAGCGTTGCAAAAGTGGTTTTTATTATGGATTGCCTAATATATAAATATAGCTGACATTTAATAGAATGACACTTTGAACAGCATGCAATATTCAACTACTCACTGTCAACCAAGAAAAATTTCAGGAAACCTTCTCCTGCAGCACTAACCTCCACTTTTCTTCTGCAAACAAATTCGGACCAACCAACCAAAGCGGGGATCCTGTTTGCTAAAATGTATTCTCCATCATTTGCGGGTTGAAGGTGTTTTACAGTGAATCTTTCTTCTGCGCACCAAAGATACCACCTGAGCAAAACATTGTCCCTGCAACTCGACTACGTCATCCACTTGTACAGCCACATACCCCCCCTCAAATTTCTCGCACAGCAAGAACCAATGAATAGACGACCATTTCTGATTTGTGGCCTGCTGATTTGTTACTGCCACTAACAATGTTTCCCCCTCAACACTGCGTTCTTCCAACCACAACAAGCTCATTGTCATGGTCAACCTATCCACATTGCTGATAGTACGATACCTGGTTTCAATCTGATCTTGTTTGAACTTCAAGAATGTCACCATCTAAGAGCCACACAGGGCATTTACCTGCTCCTGCTTGTAAATGAGAAGGAAACTTATTTGTCACAACTTCAAGTGCAATGTCGAATCCCCTCTTTGCCAACATGGATCACTGTGTGGAATAATGCAAATCTCTCGCAAATGTTTTCTATGCGCAAAATGCATGTAGCATCAAATGGAAACCGTGTTGGTGCAAGTATTTGCATCCCAGTTCCCTCATGAATAACTGGTGGGACGTTCGTGTATCACAATGATAATGCATATGTATGTCAATACCCAAAAGCCATAATGTTTGCCACATTCCAAAAAACTCACTTTCAAAAAATTCCAGCGAACAAAACGTGGAAGCTACCTGCATAGTCCACAAAAATATTTCCTTTACTTCTGCATAACAAATTTATCTGCATTTCAAATTAGAAGAACGGTGAGAATTTATCTGTAACGAAAATATAATATAAATACCTGGATTGTCAGGGTCACTAGTCACCACTGACGTCCCTGCCTTGTAAATGGTACCTAGTAGACACACACAGATTTGTGTGATAGACCCTGATGTTCAAAGATTAACTTCTCATCAAAAGCTGCCCCTATTATTCTAGAAACCGCTACGAGTTGCACTTGTGTTATTTGTTGGCCTTTTTGCATATTTATGAGAATTCGACTTCAGCAATACGCAGCCTCCATGTGCAGTGCCATACTCTAAACATTTTTCTAACAAGTCGACTGCTACTTCTCCGAGTTCACAACAACAATTCCGTCCTTAACCAGAACTGTGTTAGCATAGTGAATGGAGTTTGGTTTCACGAAGCTTGCATTAAGCTTGGCAGTCAGATGCTCTGGAGGCAACATACCATCACGCTCATCCATAAGTTTTTCCTCAATTGTCGTAAAGAAAAACCTGAAAACGTTAAATTGTTAAACTGTTCAAAATTAAATATATAACAAAATCCTCCTCAAATGAGCCTTTGTAAAGGTGAGCTCCATCTCCTTGTTGTTTGTATGCGTAGCATTCAATCCTTTAAAATCTGATTCATACGAATAGCACAAGTATTTAAAGATAGTCCATATCTATAGATATCCTCGCACAAGTGACCTCTTCCAAAGGCATGTATTAGTGTTGATTGATGTGGACCAAACCTTTCAACCCATAACAACCTCCACAGTGTTGCAGTACTCACGAAATTCCTCCAATGTTTCCACAGTCCAACCATGACTTCTGCTCCAATCGTACAAAACTCTCGTAAGTTCAGTCAGCAATGAACAAAGGGCAAATAGTCAGTGTCTATGAGACCATCCACAACGTATGGAAGGTACCACTGTGCGAAGTGTTGATGTTCTTTCAGCTTTCCAGAATGACAAACGTGTCATTGGATGATTCGGTGCACGACCTTTCTTCATACAACTAGTTCGGTTTTGTAGTATGGTTTGCAATCTTGCCATGATAGTGGCTTCTTCCCCGACTTCTTTTAGAGTGGTGAACAAGCCTCAATAAACACTTTGAGCACATTCAAAGACACCAGATGCATGACGTCGTAAGCAGGCAACTCAAGAATGCTTAACCTAAAAAAGAAAAAATAGTAGTTAATGTAACTACAAAGTTCAATTAAATAATGTCCTACAAACCATACACATTGTATAGTCGATGTAGCGGCTGCGACCACAAACTCCGGAGTCCCTTTGGAGATGACGCACCTCGTGGGGTTAGGTGCAGCTTCAACTTCCAAAATAGCACTTTGAATTTCTTGGAAGGAACGTTCTGCTGTGGTTCCATGGAATTTTGAAGAATATTTGCATGTTCCATTGATTGCCATCTGCAACATAGGCGTTTTGCATTTTCGACAACTGTTTTTTCCCACCTGCAGAAACACAAATGATAGTGAATGTGCTGGCCAAAAACAAAAAACCATTGCTTACAGAAACCAACTCAGAAGCCAGAAAATGATGACCACACTAAAAGCTATAAAATGATGCCATAACTGAAACTCTTACCACTTGATAGTTTTAGTACTTCACATTGTGCAGGGTGATCAGCAGAAAGTACTAATAGTAACACTCTCATTTGAAACTTTTGTGGAAGTCCTCCATAGTGCTCGGAACTCAAACTATAATCAACTTCCATCCCTTGCACAAATAGTGTTGTCAATTCATCAACAAGAAGATCAAGGAATGGATCGAGGCTATCTGTGCCGGCTTCCATTTGTGACTTCGGGATGTACATGACCGGAGGGTCATTGTTGCTGCTGTTGTTCCATGAAGTCCTGGATTCAAGATCTTTGCATTCAAAGCCCCTGCACCTCTGTTTGGTTCGAGCTGACTGAAATCCGTCCCAATGGATTTGCAGTGCTAAATTCCTTGGATCCCCCCTCACAACAATCCTCTGAGCTTGGAAAGAAGATTCACAACGCGGACAATCCACCTTGTAGTAGCCATAGGCATCTAGCACAACAGTATCCATACAAGCATCTTTTTCTGGCCATTGGCGGATGAATTCTTCACAGCATGTGCATTGAATTGGAAGCTCAAATTCTTGGTCAGAATCGAAAAAAGCTTGATATTGCCGCCACATACTGCCCTCCCAAATCTCAGAGATAGTTGATGGAGGTTCATGCACAGCCCTCCCTTTCCAGCTTTCTTTTGCCCGCCAAGGCCGCAGTCTTCCCAACATATGGATCGTACCTTTGCACGGAGGTGAAGCCTTGTAGAAAGTGGTATGTAGTAGAAGGATACTGCATCTTTGATCCCAGCTCCACAACAGGGGCATGCTTCCCTGCATACTTCACACCTCTGCCTAGGTACCCTATTATAAAAATGCCACTATAGTTAGCTAAAAACTCTATCGCTAAATGCAAAGTAAATTTACCCGCAAACACACAGTTCCTCTGGATCACCAAAAACATAAGCTGCCAATCCTTGTGGCAACAAAAATTCTTCCTCTCTGCGTTTGGCATGCCCAATCGTGCTAGCAACCTATCGAAAGCACGAGATGTCGAGGGACTTTCAAACCCCCGCAACGCCCTGTCCAAGAAGGATCAAAGATCCGAGCTAGACTCTGGTGATTAGTGGCAAATAATGAATCCAGGACCTTTGAACAAAGTGCTTCAGAAATATGGCCATTATCGAAAATTTTGCAAAGTTGGAACAAAGAACGTAGCATTGTGGCTTCTATTGTGACCTCTACATTTTCCTTGAACTCTCAATTGCACATGCTCCTCGGCTGCATCCTCGGGCAGTTCAACACCACATCCTTCATAATCGATGTTTTCTTCCATTGGACCTTGGAGATGTTCGAAAAACAGCTCTGATCATGGTAACATCATCCATAGCTTGTACTTCATCTAGATTCGAATGTGACATTCTTCTGCTACTTTATCAGTCCCATCATTCTGCAAATAAACCTCAAGGAACGAAGACTATGCAAGTGTCTGTAGAAGCTTGAAGAACTCCAACGTTTACCATCTAAACCATGAATACAAAGGCAATCATCACATTTACAAACATACACTGGTGTCTTCTTGATTGTCTGCCCATCTGGTTGTTGCTGTTGCACCAATTTCCTCTGATTCCACCTCCAGGCACTCCTTGAGACTTCTTCACCATTGACAACATATGTCTCTCTAGATCGTGTCATTCTGATTTGGAGGTGAATTTGCAACAAGACTCGTTTTGGGGAATTCTAGTGCGAAAATGTTAATGTTATTTAATGCTGGTAGGAAGCTACATTGGAGCATGCATCAGCTACGCGGGTTAAAGGCCTCTTGGCACTAAGTCCCAACAGGACGAGTTCAAGTCTCATAGGAAAAATGCAGACTTTGCCATTAAAAATGCAATTTTAAACATGGTATCACATGCGATGCACGAGTCTTGCCGTGTTTATTGATTTTCATTTTTCCCAAATTTCCCACACGTAAGGTTTTTGATTTGGGGCTTTTTTGGCAGCAGTGTTTTTGGTTGCACATTTTTTGGGGAGCAGGATTGTGGGAGTGATCGATCTTCCCTCCTTATTGATCATATTTGTAGGTGCCATGGATCTGGAAAGCAAAACAATAGAAGAGGTGGGTAGTTTATTGAATGCTAAGTTTGGTTCCTTGGCCGAGATGGATTTCGCATCTATTGCACGCAAGGAGAAGATCAATGGCAATGCTCTCTTGTCAATGACAACAAATGATTGGCTTGGACTAGGATGCAGGCGGGGACAGCAGCTTCCATTGTGGCTCTTGTGAGGACAGCTTGAGGCCTCCAAAACCTTCTGCTTTTACAGCGACCAACAATGTGGAACTGGTGCCTGTGGTAGAGCCCTGCAAGACTAGCAGAGACAAAAAACGTCATGTGAGGGAGACGGATTCTCGCACAGTGAAGGCGAAGGTTGCAAAAGTGTGTTCGGCAAAGGATTTGAGGAGAATCGTGAGGGATGCATTCCCTAACTTCATGGTTGCTAAGTTCAAAGGCGTTGAAGCACAAAAGTTTTGCAAAAAAAGAGCTCAAGTTGTGAACACCCTATATGGCCCTGATTGTTCTGCGGAGATTAGAGCAGAGGCCGAGAAGCAGATAGGACTCAAATTGACGAGCCAACGCCGGTCCATTGTGAGGAAGCAAGCAGCGCTGAAGGCAAAAGGTGTTTTTGAGAGGACCTATGCATGGGGAGCTACTGTTGTGGAGTTGTTTGCATATCGGCACAAGTTGAAGGAATCCACATGACTTTCTTTGTGGAGTTGCATTCTGTTCGTATGCAAAGCCTGGCATTTGGTGAAGTAGAGGTATGTATTGTGTTGTGCTATGCATAGTTGAAATCGATCATTTGGTTTGTGCAGGTGGGGACAACAGTGTTGGAGCGATTTACACCCCCAAGCCACCTTTATTCGGTTTTGCGAGTTAAGATTATAAGGAAGGTTGAGTTGAAGAAATGTGCATTCCTACCATTCACAGGACAAATCCAATAGAAGATGCACAACGGAGAACACTTCTCAACTTCGTGTAGAGGCAAGTCGTTAATGTGGCTTTCTATGTGGCTTTGACTGTGGCTTTTTTGCAGGATATTGTGTGCTGGCCTGAGTGTTGCACGCATATTATAGATGATGATTCTGAGGACATTTCTGAAGAATCTGACGTCTCTGAAAATGAAAAATCAGTCAATCCTTCACGTTCAGAGGCAAGAACCAGTTTTGAGAGCCGCATGCATTTTTTGATGGGAGTGGTGGTGAATTCGCACAGGAGAATTCGCACAAGAACTTTGAGAAAACCAGCAACGATCCACAACCGAATTTTGTTAGTTCTGTAGATGATATGGATGGGAGATGCAAGGACAACAACATGACACCCATTCCAAACTCGCAGAAAGTAAGCTATATTGGTATTTTGATTTGTATTGACTAATATGTTGCATTTTCATAAAGGTTGGTGACGTTTTAGAGTCTGATACAGACTCTAATACTAACCCCAAGGAGCTTGAGCATGATGTTGCTCCAAGGAATGGTGGAGGCATCGACTGTCAGAACACACAAGTAAGTGTCAAGTTTTGTTTTTTTTGTGTATGTTAGTGTAAACGTTATACTGTATTTGGTCTATAGGAAGTTTGGATTCAACTCAAATTTTGTTGGTGCAAGTGTCGATCCAGATGAAACACAAGTAAGTGACTTGGTTCTGGTTTTGGTTTCCATATTTAAAGCACATTTAACTTGGTTACCTTGCAGCCTTTCCCTGACTCAGTGAAGGATCAATTAGGCATGGTTTTATATGGCACAAACGAGGAGATTGCAATGTCCCTTTTTTGGAGGAAATACATAGGCCGAACTCAAGCTTGACTGAACATGCATTCAAAGTGAGTAATACTTTATTCATTGTTCACTTTTACATTTAGTAATCTTTTTGTAGTTGCCGAAAGATTGGGAAGCAAGGGTGAGAGATCTGAACATGGAGCAGTTAAAGTCACTTGCATGTTTGTTCATGGTATGATGCGATTGCAAAAATCAGTTTGAGGCAAGTGAAGTCGTGGGCAGCTACATTTAATAAGAACAAGGGATGTAAGGTGTTCACAATTACTTCAGTAATGAAATTTGATAAGGCACTACAGCACCTTCTAATCCGAGCTATTGAGAAAGGCTACTTCAAAGTTAGAAGCGACGCATGGGACTGCAAGGAGTTTTGGTGACGCTTAGCTATGTCGAAATTAACCACTATGGCAGCCTATATGTAAATCATTTTCATATTCCAATATTATCAATAATATTTAGAATACACTTTTGAGATCCACATCTATAGTATCAATGTGTTTCCCATATTTTTTACAGGGAAAAAGAACACTATATTTTTCAGATTTTTTGTTACCTTATTAGCATTAAATAAAGTCACATCTATTCTGCACTCAATATAGGATTTTCTCATTTCACGACCAAAATGCTTTTGTAATGGCTTTTGACAAAAAAGCCATAGAAAATGGCTCGTTGTGTCATCTATCACATCAAGCAAGCCATCATCTGGTGAACTCGTACTACTATTTGTTTGTGGCTCTGCATATTTGTGTCACCCTTGACTTCATCCATATTCCACAATACAGGAGAACCCTCTTCAAATTCTATTCCTGGAACCTCAACATGCTTGCAAATGGTATTCACCCATATGTACACACAAGATCCTTAGGCAATATTGTGACATAATGCATTATCATCTCGAACTTCTACAGTTCCAATGCCAACTATCTCGTTGTTCAAAGAAGACATACTTTATCTCCAGTATTAAACATATTGTCTTACACATAAATAATTGTGTTATTTATGATATCTATTTATGCAATATTTCTAAAAAATCTGAATCGAGGGTAATATGTATAGGGATAATATTTCATGCTTGATTAATACAACTGGTGGTGGGTAATTCCGCCAATAAATGGTGGGTGGGATTAATTCCTACCACCAACGAGGAAGAGTCGGCAGGATTAATCCTGCCACTGACTTTCCTGTTGGAGAGAGTCGGTGGGATTAATCCCGCCACTGACTCCCTCCGATGAGGAAGAGTCGGCAAGATTAATCCTGCCACCGACTCTTCCCTGTTGGAGAGAGTCGGCAGGATTAATCCCACCACCGACTTCCTCTGACGGGAAAGAGCCAGCAGGATTAATCCTGCCGCCGACTCCGTCCGACGAGGAAGAGCCGGTGGAATTAATCCCGCCGCCGGCTCTCCGACAAGAAAGAGTCGGCGGGATTAATCTTGTCCACAACTCTCACCGACGGGGAATAGGTGGTAGGATTAATCCCGCCCACAACTCTCTCCAAAGTTATGATTTTAGAGAGATGTTGAAGGGATGGCAGGATTAATCCCGCCAATGCTTTTCTGCCTCCTAAATTGGTCGACAGGATAAATCCTGCCCACAAATCTTTAAAACAGGGAAGTGGTGGCGAGATTAATCCCACCACCCTTCTCTGCCTTCTAGAATGGTCGGTGGGATAATCCCACCGACAACTCTTTTTAATAAATTCTATTAACTTTTCATCAATTTAGAGAGTTATCAGTGGGATTAATCCCGCTGCTCTTTTTAAGAGGCGGAAAGCATTGCCCAGATTAATCATACCATAGCTTCCATGTTTCAAAGAGTTGTGGGTGGGATTAATCCCGCCATCTCTTTTAAGAGGCAAAAAAGAAATGGCCGAATTAATCTCGCCGCTCCAGCTAACCGAGAATATTAAGTAAAAAGGATGTTTAAACATGATAAATCTCTAACGGATAAAATGTAATCCTAATGAATTCCTAAACCCCTAAATTCTAATCTTAAGAGAGAATGTAAGAGAGTGAATCTTTATTAAGTATTCTAAATTTGTTTATAATACTTACTTGTAAACAGCATTGAAGGCGCCGTGCTTTTTATAAACAATAGCACCCAATTTAATGTCGCTCTTGAGGTGATCACTATCAAGAAAAAAGAAGATTTAAAGAGTGAAAATTACGAAAAGAACTATATCTGAATTTGAGTGGGAAATTAAATGTATTTTCAAATTTATATGTCAGACCAACAATATTTATGTCAGAATTTCAAATTTTTGAAAAGAACATAAAATAAAATATATACTCTCTAATTCCAATGAGTTTTTATAAATTGCATTAATGTGATTCAAGTGATTCAAGTTGTTTAATATTACAAAATTTTAGTAATTATTCTACATTCTTAATATTCTAGTATATTATTACGTATATATTATAAATATATATACTTATACAATAATAAATTGATATATTATTATGTATCATTTAAAATATATTCATAGTGTGTTTATATTATTATTTCTTAATTACTCGAGTAATTAATTTACATTTCTTTATATTAATGGGATATTCTTTATTATTTTCTTATTATTCCAAGAATATTCCAATATTTAAACCTGATTATCATAATTAATTTAGTTAATTATTTTAGTAATTTTCTACATTTGTATATATTAATGGGATTTTCTCAATTACTTTCTTATTATTTTAAAAATATTCCAATGTTAAACCTTATTATCAATATTAAATTAATTTTTATTATTAAAACTTATATGACTGTATATTAGATAAAATGATATATTATTATGTATAATTTAAAATATGTTCATAGTGTGTATATTAATATCATTTTCACTTAAATTCAATGTTTCTTTTGCACACATATATAAACACAATAAAAAATTTATATATACACATGCACACGCATTAGAAGCACTTAAAGAGACACATATGCACACACATGTACAAACTGATGAGTGGATCACGATATAAATAAAGCATCTAACTTGTATTTATGATTTTGAGTTTAAAACCCAAATAAACATTTATGTTACACACACTCTACACTGGGACTTAATATGTTTAGTGTTTAGAGTAAATTTATATTAAATAATTAAAAAATGTGCATGGATTTATTTTATATTAGTATAAAGATTTATACTAATATATAAATTATGTGCTATTATTGATTTCAAATGTGTTTTAATATCATTATGTCATTTTAAGTTAAAATTGAGTAAATTCAAATATATACATACAATTTTAAAATATGAGCAAATTATAATTTGCATTTTTAAAAATGAAGTTTTTTAAATTAATTGACAAATTAGTAGAATGATTTGTGATTTTATGTTTATCTACTTGACTATCAACAATTTTTTATGGTGTTTTCTTGTGTATTTATATACGAATAATAGACTTTTTATACAAATATTAAATTTAATAATAAAATACTTACATTGGGTTTAAACCCTAAACCAAACTGGAGTGATATGTTGCTTCTTTATTAAAAACATCATGTTCAACGCATGTATGATTCATATGTATTTAGTCTGTGTGTATGGAATACATTGAATTTACACATGTAATATGTCTGTATGTCTGTGTGTATACACATGTGTATGTATATATGTGTTAATATATGCAATGTGTACAAAATTAATTTTTTAACACTCTTTCTCTTCTCTTATACATATTACACCATGCATGATCCATAATATGTATTGTTTCTCTTCTCTCAAACATACACACCATGCATGATCCATAATATGTACTGACGTGACAATATTATGTACTATGTACGTATGTTTATGTGTATAATATTATATGTGTGTATATATGTATTGCTACATGTGAAAATTTAACACTCTTATAGACATACATATGTTAAACCCCTGCATGATTTATATTTTTGGGGTGTATGTGATACACCCACACACCCACACTGCACACAAATTTAAAATTATGATAATATAATGAAAGAATATTCGTTTAGGGTCAATATATATTTTATTCTTTTTAGGGTTTAGGTATATTCTTAGAAGGAATATTCAATTAGGGTTAATATATATTTTATTCCTTTTAGGATTCAGGTATATTCTTAGGGTTTTAAGAAGAAAGGCGACAGAGGAGTAAGATGCGGCGGCGGTGGTGAAATGTGAGAGCGGTTGTGCCATAGATCAATAAATCTTTCTCTCAAAAGGCGTGGTGTGCAAAAAGGCGTTGCGGTGTAGTAGGGTTTGAAGGTGCATTCACACTGGTGAAATATTTTCTCTCTCACCACAGCACACTCATGTGTATATATATGTGTGATAGAAAATTGATTTATTTATCTGTATTTACATATACATTTATATGTGTGTATCTATATAATAAAATTTAATTATCTATCTCTCGCACACACACGCACCACTCATGTATATACATACACATATACATATATCTATATTTACATATATATATGTGTGTGTGTGTGTGTGTGTGTGTGTGTTTATCTATATAATTTAATTTATTTTTATGTATCTCTCGCACACACACGCACACTCCTATATATGTGTGTGTGTGTGTGTGTGTATTTGTATAATCTTATTGATTTATCTATCTCTAGCACACACGCACACTCCTGTATATATATATATATATATTATATATATATATATAATATATATATATATATACATATATATGTGTTATATTCATCTCTCGCACATTCCTGTATACATATATATATGTGTGGGTGTGCGGGATTAATTTCGTTGCCCTTCATGCAGGCCCTTCACGCAGGTCATGAGCGGCGGGATTAATCCCGCTGACCCTTCCATGCTTGGTGGGGCGGGATCCCACCCCACACTCATTAAGACATAAAGGGTGGCGAGATTAATCCTACTGACCCTTTCATGCCTGGTGGCATGATTAATCTTGTTGACCGTCTGAGGAGGCGTGGAGGTGGTGGGAGGATTAATCCCGTTCACCGGGAATGGAAGGGGTGGCGGATTAATCTTGTCACACTTTATGTTTTAATAAGTGTGAGGCAGAATTAATCCCGCCCACCCATATGAAAGTGTCGTGGGCGTGATTAATCTCGCCCAACAGGCATGGAAGGGGTGGCGAGATTAATCCTGCCACCCTTCTTTGTCTCCTGATTTGGTGGGCCAAATCAATCTCGATCACTTCTGTCTAAGACGGAGAAGGGTAGCGAAATTAATACCACACACCAGTTCAGGGGACTGAAAAGGGTGGCGAGATTAATCCCACCATCCCTTCCATGATGGGCGAGATTAATCTTGCCACCCTTATGGATCCCTGAATGTGTGGGCCAAATCAATCCCGCCCAGTTCTCTCTGAGATGGAAAAGGGTGGCGGGATTAATCCCGCACACCCTTTCAAGGGACTATAAAGGGTGGCAAGATTAATCCCGCCATCCCTTCCATGGTGGGCGAGATTAATCTTGTCACCTTTTTGTTGTCCCCTGAATGGGTGGGCCAAATCAATCTCACTCACTTCTTTCTGAGACGGGAGAAGGTGGCGGGATTAATCCCGCACACTCTTTTAAGGGACTGTAAAGGGTGGCGAGATTAATCCCGCCACCCCTTCCATGTGAATGTATATTGTATTAGTATATATAAGTTGCTTATTCTCATACTTCTATCATTTTTCATAATAATTTTTAAGTAAAAGCCAGTAAACCATGTGAAACTGTCCAAAGCTCTCATTTTTGCATTATCACAAAGATGAGCTTCGGACAGTTAATCCCGTCCACTTCTCTCTAAGACAAAGAAGGTGTATGTGAATTTATCAGTGTATTAATTTTATATATTCGGGTTTATATAAGTGTGTGTGCATTTTATTTGAATTGTATTCATAGTGTATATTGTGCAGAAAGACAGTTCGATCAAACAAGAAGATTCAGTCATTAATATGGAGTCGTCGTCAAATTCTTGGTAAGAATTAAAATAAAATCTGTTATACTCGGATATGTCCTTGAAGAATTAATCATTTTTGTATTCAGATGTGAAATTGAGGTGACATTGAAGACAAGAGGAGGAGATGAGATGGGCAGGGGGATTCTAGAATCAACTTGGCTATATTTTTTAAAAAAAAATGAGAAACGCATTGGAGCAACCATGGTTGTTGTCAAACTAACCTCTGTCACATCATGTGGACAAGCAAAACAATGAAAACTAGATTTACTAGTCAAGCACTTGAAAGAGAACTAGAACCTAGATTGAATGATGCTTAACACATATGCCTTGTTCCATCCAATGTCATGTTCTCGGATCTAGAAGTCGCCAGTTACGACAAGAATCTTGGGTGGTTTTGTCAACTTGTGGATAATGACGTTCACGTTTTCACTAATGATGTCGACCATGGAGTTCTTCTTCAACTCAACAAAAGCCCATCTATGGAGGGGATTCAATTAGATGTCTACTTCAAAATCTCCATACTCATCAAGTAAGTGTATTTTCAACAGATATTATTTCACAATACAAACATCCACAAGTAGAGCAATTGTCCCGCTTCTTATTAAAGAAGAACATAGCGACATCATTAGGGAGATTGAGAGGGTGGCTCGGTCCTAGGTTCTTTATAAATCACGTTCAATTTGTTTAGGAATTTTCGAGAGCTAGAAGAGTGTGCCGAGAACATTAGAATAATTCCAGTCAGGGATCACATATGTTGATTCGGATCGCAAAAGAAAATCATCTGTCATTTTATCAACTGCACTTGTGGCATCCCATGCTGCAATAAGCCACAAGGAAATGATGTTGGATGATAGGATTTATGAGTGTAGGGTTAAGTATTACAGCGTCAAACTCAAATTTTAATTACAGACCACTCAACCAGGAATGTGTAGCTAAGCTCATGGAGAAGATAAAGGACGATAATTCTTACACTGTTCCACATAATGCTGTTTTGTGCCCATACTATGAAAAAAAGAAAGGCACTGAGATAATGTGGGCTACAACACCAGAACAAATCACGAAGATTCAGACAGAGAATAAAAATCAATCAGGTATTACATTATTAGTGGCCAGCACACGATAACGGCAACTCAACGACTTCTCGATGAACACAATAAATGATGACAACAAAACTTTCCGAGCATACTGTGAGAAGCTGACAAAAAGATCAGCGTTTTTAGCTAAGCAGAATCTCATAACCAAGCAATACCATAAGTTATCAGCGGAATGGGACGCTGCTGACACCAATCACTACAACAACAAAATATGGAGAAGTTCAAAACACACGCGATCTATGTGGAAAATCTTGGGCGACCACAAAGAGCTACTGCAAGGAGAGAACAATGTGCAGACTACTGGGTAAGTAAATTGTCTTGGCGAGATTTATCTCGCCAGTATATTAATCTGTCTCTTTTTTTTTTACAGAGAGCTAAAAAATTGCAGTAGTTGATTTTGCCTAGGTGGGTGGGAAGGAAACATCCTTTTTGATGATGTTAATTCTTGCCCGAGGATAAGATCTTTGCTAAATGGGTGGGGATTATGGATTCGTTTACAAAAGGAATACTGAAGAAGAAGAAGACAAGTGAAGGGGAGCCCTCGGAGAAATTTGCAAAGAAACTCATAAAACAGCAAAGCCTAAATCTGTTCAATCTACAAAGGATGTAGAAACGATTTTAAGCTCACATGGTTGAAGCCTTTAAATGGAACAAAATGGAGGAGATGGATGTCTTAACTGATTTGGTGATTGATGGCAAATTACATATTAACAACAGCAACCTTACCTTTTCTTTTCATGTCAAGGCAATGGAGCTGAAGACGGTCAGGCACTTCAAGGAGTGGTTGGGAATACACTGCACAAACTGGGTTGGACCTCGGCTTCAACATACAAAGAGGTCAGCAAATATTTGCATGTGACAAACGATGATATGCTTGTCAATGGTGAACCAATCAGAAGATCTGGGCAAGAATCTATTGCACGCCAACGCCAAAAAGGATCTTATGGCAGTCCTTCAGCAGCGAAGAACTGAGTTGAACCTTATAAAGAGGATGCTACGAATCACGAACAAGCCCTACATATGTTTGTTGAGACTTTATGGGTAACATCACTGCTTGTAGGAAACCATTTCAATTGTTCATGATGGATCGGCAGTGTCAAAAAATCCTTCAACAGATAGGGCACTAGAGGATTTGGTGGAGAAATTAGCCGTGCAAGCATGTACAAAAAGGTATTTATTATTGAATTCATGCTTGCACTCTTACTGATACCTACGTTTTCAGGTATTTATTTCTTGATTCTTGCTCATGTCACCGATACTTTTGCCTTCGCTTCGCCAAGAAGAATAACATCGTTGGACAGGATTTATATGAACGATGCTGATCCCAAGTGCATTGATACGGTTGTTCACTTGGTTGTTAGGAATGCGCCAAACAATTTCAAACTTCCAAATGACTGGCCAGGCATCTGTTTGCACTCCAACGGCCTGAACCTCCATCTATACATGATAGCTGAGAGGACGTATTCGGCAATGTACGTTATCCAAACATTACAAGTCAAGCGCACGGAGCATCGTCAACTTGATCAGGGGTCCTCACAGTGATGCATGGGTTTTTGACTACTGCACTAGGGGTCCGTCTTGAAGGAGTGTTACCTTCGGGATACATGTGTGTTTGCCGTTGAAAAGGATAAGACCATGGTTGAGGACCTGAACAAGTGGATAGAGAGGTTCTCAACTGACTACCCCAACAAACCCATAAGGAGTATTTGGAAAGTTCCCTCCGAGAAGTGATAGCTCTGAAGACGAATCTGTTCAATGTCGGAGTCTGAGGACGAACTTCAATCAGATATTAGACCGGAAGTTATCTCGAGGAGTACAGAACATTCACACTCCATTACCCATGGAAACATCAACAGAAGATACGGAAGATCATGAACCATCTCCAAGCGGCTTAGACCTTCTTCGCCTCACTCAGAAGGTAACGAAGAAGAAGAATTGTTAATGAGTTCTTATACTTGTAAATGAGTGTAACATAAGGCATTTTTGTATATTTCGTTTATATTTGTACAGAAAATAAATTCTCAAGGATTAATGAAGCTTTTAGTTCAAACATGGGTCACACATTAACAAGGTAAATAATATACCTTGATAATTATAAGGCAGCTAACTATCATTTTGCAGATGTAATGAAACAGTTGAGAACATGGATTTTCAGCATTGCATGAGGTAAGAGAGGGGTTTGGCAAAATTTCTTGTGCCACATGTCAGAATGACAAGTTCATGCAGGAAATGGATAATAATGCAGCTCAAAACATCGTTACCATGGGGACCACTTCAGTTTTTTCATCACCATTTTTATTGCTTCAGTTCCTAAATCACTTTCTTCAGTGCCTGCAAGTGTACAATAAATGATAAAGGGATAGGCAACAATATAGCGTCAACAGATAAATGTGAAAGGGACAAACAAGTGAGTTGCAAAGCATTCAGAGGCACTACCCTTGTTACCATGGTCCATATTGTGTTGTTGGATGTCAATGGTGTTTTGCTTCATCGACAAAGGCCCGAGGATAGAAAAAAGAAATCAAAAAGAGATTTCATTCCTTGTCATGGTAAATTTCGATATGATATCATTTTTTCCAGGGTTGGACTCTCTTTCAAAAGCTTAAGGAGATGGGTGCACTTGTGGGGATTTGTCATGCATGCAGATTCACAACTTGACACCACTGCTAATTTGCTTAAGAAACATTGTAATGTTGCAGAAGAGGTGATTCGTAAAGATTGGATTTTTGACAGTGAATATGTTATAAACCTTCGAATTTCACAATATAAGAAAGGAAAGCAAGCCATACTTCTTCAAGAATGAAAGATTTATTGGGCTTCATGGGAGATCAATCAGTTAAGGATAATGAAGAACGCACATATCTTAGTGGTAGACGACTCTCTTCAAAGGCTATGCTCAACCAATCACTTTTGACCCATATTTTGATATCAATACCATGGATGAGCTAGTGAACTACTTGGATACGTGCCTCAGAAAGAAGAATCTCGAAAACTTTTGTAAGCAATATCCACCATATCAAACATTTTCTGATGCTTTTCTTCTCGTGATTTTGAATTTTATAAAATGAAGGAGAGCAACCGGGCGCTCTACAATATTATTTTTAAGGACGTCATGCTTTAGATAAGCCTTTATGCAGTCCTGTTTTTATCACAACTTATGTATTAACAATGATGGCAACTCCTAACTGCATTCGTGAGAGTGTTAGTGGTGGCAACAACATAAAGATATTGACCAAAATGATTCGATTAATCCGGAGAGTGATGACTTAGACAAAATGAGGAACATTTCTTTGTATGGTTAAAGGGAAAGTATTTATAAATAATTAACATGTACAAGAAATGATTTCATTTGTAATTATGTTTTGATAGTATTTTTATTATTGTAATATATTTTTTTACAACAAGAATAATATGAATATTCTAAGATATTTTAAAGAATATTCCTTACTAAGTAAGGTTATTGAAGAATTAATTTGTTAATTAATTAATTTTAAGGCTTAATTATATATTAATTAAATAATTAATTAATAATTAAAACTTAAGTATTAATTAGCAATTTATTTTATATTCCCATTTTCATGTATCATGCCCATTTTAGTTACAACATGCATGAAATTTATGTGTCTATATTTTCATTTCTAAGATATTAATATATAATTAGGTTGCATCAATTTATACATATATTTGAATTTATATAGGTCATTCATAGTATTATATTTTAATTATCTTAAATGTTTTATAATTTTTATTTCACATATTTGTAATCCTTTTTACATAAATGTCACAAAGTATATACCATACAAATATTTTATTATAATATACATTAAAATTTTACATAAATAAATTAAAATAAACTAACTAAATACAATATTATATATATAAGTAATGTTACTTTTTAAAAAAATTATAATTATATGTAATTGGATTATTTTAATGAAGTCTCTTTATTTATATATGTTTATTACAAGGGGAACAAAAATAGAAAGCACCAGTTTTAAAAGAGTTCTTTTTCTAAAGCATATATTTATTTATTTTTGTTAAATCATATGATTTAACATGAAACATGGCGATGAACTCAAGTTTTAGTAAGATTTATGTATGTTATTAATAAGTACATTAAGAAGTAATCAAGTAATATATTATATTTAACTTTTTAATTATATTTCTTTCTACGTATCAAAATACACTTATGAACCCTTTTATGAAGGAAAGACAATATCATTATTATAAATAGCTTTTTGTTACGATGTGTATATACATATATATGTGTTTATGAATGTCTTGATGTGTGTGTACATATGTATGTGTCTATGTATATTTTAGTGTGTGTGCATGTGCATATGTTTTATTGTGTGTGTCTGTGTTTATGTGTGTGTATACATATATAAAATTATGAACCTTCAAAAGAATATGAATGTTTAATATATACATATAATATACTCAATCTCAAAAAATTAAAGTTTCAAAGAATATAAAAGAATAAACACTCACATATATATTAAATATATAAAGTAATTATTGTATATATATTATTTATATTAATTGTCCCTCACACAAATTAACGTTTGTGTTAGCAACTTGTCACATTATTAACATTATTCATTTACGATAAGTTAATCATATTTATGTATGTAAAATAGCTATACATATATTACTGTAAATATGATATTATGAAATTCAATATCAATATAGTAATTAATAACATTATTACTTAATTTAAACTTAATAAATAATATAATAACCAATTAAATATACATTTAAAATATAAATATTTATCAACTAAAACTGCATATTTAATAACCAAACAATTGAATATAACTTTTTATGGAAATAATGAACGATTGTATTAAAAGACTATATAAAGTATCTTTTAGTGAATAAAATGATTATTTGAAATACTCGGTATTACGAAGGTATATAATGCATATACTGGAGTGAAATGGACAATGAAATACATGTATATTTATTAATTTATATTTTATTTCTAAAATAAATACTTTAATATATTAATATATAATCTTTTAAGTTATGCATCAATTTATAAATATATATTATAGCATAAGTATAAAACATGAAGTTCATCCATAATTCTATATGGCGAAAAGTATTATATACTATAAAAATATTTTATTTAAAATATATTTTACTGAGATGCAGCGTTCTCCTGCAGCTGAATAGATTGACTCTTGGAGCAGCTTATTGTTGTGCATTGTCTCAGGTATTTATTTTTACTGTAACTATATTTATATGTAAAAATGTGTGTTTGTGTGTGCGTGTGTGTGTGTGTGTTATAATGATAACGATTTGTTTGTAACATTGTGTTTACAATCTGTATGCAAAATATCTCTTGCATTACATTTTCTTTACCACACACACTCACTCTCTCACTCTCTCTCTCTCTCTCTCTCTCACACACACACACACACACTATATATATATATATATATATATATAGAGAGAGAGAGAGAGAGAGAGAGAGAGAGAGAGAGAGAGATTCATGTATATACACGAAGGGAAACAATATTAATGAGATGTGATGTCATATATATACATACATATGTGCATGAATGTAGAAATCTATGTTGTGGTTGTAGACACAACATTGGGACCCCTTAAACGAGGATGAGAAATCACATGTAGTGATGATGTCATTACGAGCGTGTGGAATCTTAAGAGACATTCAAACACGTAGAGACCCTGATACAGCGTCCAAGAGTATATATGTTTCTACCACAATCGTTAGCATGCATGCTAAATGTGAAGGTTTGAACGTATGTGGCTATGTGCATACACACACACATATATACAGGTATACTAAACACACATACATCTATGAATATATGCATATATGTATGCACAACATGCACACACGTAGCTACCCTGTATATACATACACATGCATAGCAATCTATCTTATACCAAGCCTTGGAGCTATACACACGCATGGTTACACAAGGTTGTATGCCGACTACAGAGACTGTCACAGCTGCTGCAGTGCCTCAGCTTCAAAGGAACAAGGCAGGCAAGCTATTTCTCGATAACTAATACAGTATAAAACGCACACGCACACGCACACGCACACACACACACACACGTTTATTTACGTATCAGGTGTATGCATATGTATATCGCTTAAGTGACGCTCTACAGGCAAGTTGATGGTAAACTTGTGAAATTAAATTGCCTTGAGAAAGGCACGGAGCTACACTCATAAGCTTTGAGCTCATACACTGACCTATTATTGGGAAGCACATTAGTTGCAAAATGTGGGAGCATGCAAGATGCAAGTATGGTATTTAGTGAGATTGGACATCCAGATATTGTGCTAAGGACCTGGGATATTCCGAGAATAACGAGCCTCTCGAGTTGTTTCTTCGCGAGCAGGCATTCCTTGCTGCTCTGATGGCATGTGCTGGCTTGGCTATGAAAGAAGAAGGCAGGTACACAGACTTGTGTGTATGTCTATATAATGTTGATTGGTGGCAAGTACTAAAGATGGACTCGTTGGAGAAGGGTATGATAATACATTCTGGAGCAGTTCCTTATGGCTACGATACAAACATATACGTGTCCTCCACCCTCATTGACATGTATGCAAAATGCGGAAGTCTCAAGGATGCCTTAAACACGCTCTCCAGAATCCCGCTTCTCAACGTAGTACTGTTGAATGCTTTGATTCTGGGATGTGTGGAGAATGGTGAGGAAGGAATGGCTCTTCAGCTGGCATGCGGGAACTTAGGATGTATAGAAACAGGAAGGGATATCCACATGGAAATTAAGAAAGAAACTACTTAACCATGTTTTTATTGCAAACTCTTTGGTAGCTTTCTATGGAAAATGCGGTGCTCGAAAGGTTTGTATCTTTTCTTCTTTCAATATACACATACATATATGTGTGCATGATAGTCCCTGTATGTATATAAGATGTACATTTGTATGCACAGGTATTTGACAACATGGAAACAAAGACCTTGCCTTTATGGAATGCACTTCTTACAGGTTATACCGTGAAGGGGACACTGAGCAAGTGTTTCTTCTGTACGACAAGATGCAGGTAACGTGTGTGTGTGTGTGTGTGTGTGTGTGTGTGTGTGTGATGTTCGTGTAGTATCCACACACAGACACTAGTAGCATCTCTCCCTCCCTCTCCCTCCCTCTCTCTCTCTCACTCACACACACACACACACACACACATTATACAGGGGGAGAGTGGGACACGTCCAGACGGGATTACACACCTCTCTATAGTTACAGCGTGTAATTACGCTGGCCTTGCTGACAAAGGCAAGCAATATTTCGAAACATGGAAGTAAACAGGCATTAAACTCAAACCTGAACTTTATCATTGCATGGTAGATATGCTTGGACGAGCAAACCGTATAGACGAGGCATTATTTACGGTGAAAAATAAGCCGTATATAACGAATATGGTGACGTGGAATACGATCCTTATGCTGCATTCGAAGCTCTTGAAAGGATTGGTGCCGAACAATCCAGTTCTTACGTGCTGATTCCAACATTTACAGAAGTAATTAATTTAATGCCATTTATTTTATTTTAAAACAGAAATAAATACATTAAAAAAATTTGATTTTATATACAAAATCTAGAAAGTTTGTTTACCTCTTAAACCTCTTAATACAAAATGCAAATATAAAAGAAAATAAAATAACTACACCTACGACTGAAGGAAGCTGTGTCGATACCCGTAATATTCCCTTAAAAACTCCTTAATTGTTGTTTTACTTCTGTCGTTTAGGCGCTATGATTCCGTACGGGACCATGCCGGTGGTGAGGCCCAATAGTACCACCTCCACCATATCGGAATACTCTGCATACATACATACATACATACATACATATATATATATATATATAGAGAGAGAGAGTTACTTGGCCAAAAGCGTACGGAAGAGGAGAGTACATGCCAGCAGCTCTTTCTATATAAATATAAAAAGCACCATAATTAAAGGAGTTATTTTATTTTTAAATCATATAATTTTCTTGTTAATCAGATGTCTTATGTATTTAATACTTAAGAAGTAATAAATTAATATATTTAATTAATTTAGTATATTTCTTTTTACATATTAAAATACACTTATTAAACTTAGTTATTACATAAATTAAAGATATCAAAGTATATTATTATAGATAACGAGTGTGTATATGTGTGAATGTTTTGATGTGTTATTGCATGGTGTGAATTTGTCTATGAATTTCTTGATGTGTGCGTACATATGTATATGTCCATGTATGTTTTAGTGCGTGTGCGTAAGCATATGTCTGTGTTTTATATGTGTTTATAAATGTTTTTTGTGTGTGTGTGAATGTTTTATTGTATGCATATGTGTGTTTGTGCATAAACATGTGTTGTACATATTAGAAGTTATGTGTTTTATTTTGATAGGTGGATTTAAAGAACCTTCTGAATGTTTAATATATATACTTAATCTCAAAAAACTAGAATTTTAAGAAATATAAAAAGAATAAACACTCACATATATTAATATATAAAATTTTATTTTGTATATGTACTGTTTATATTTAATCATCCCTCGCACAAATTGAGGTCTTCGTCAACAACTTGTTACATTATTAATATTATTTATTTAAAATAAGTTAATTTTGATGTTATATATTTGGTTTTGTGTTAATGTGGAGAAGTTATATTTAATTTTGATGCTAATATATGTAAGTTTTCCGGCTGTGTGTGTGTACTAAAACAAGTCAAATCTATTTGATGATGTATATTAAAGATTTGGTAAGTGAATTATTAAATTATGCCATAAGATTAAGTTTTAATGTAGCATTATATATATATATATATATATATATATATATACACACACCATCATAAGTTGATTTATATTTACATATTATATTCTTGATTTATATATGGTATTAGGGTTCTGCTCTGTTTTGGGTTCGAGCAATGCGGGTTGTAAGTCTCTCTCGTTCACTCTCTCTCCTGATGTTGATTCATATGAGTGTGCAGATTGCGCTGCAGGACTACAATGCTGCTCAGAGCTGCAATTTGCTCGAGATTTGCGATATGCAGCTTCTTCTGGAATGCCCAATCGATCTCTCTCACCTTTCTTTCTTCCTTCCCACTCTGGAGTCAAAATCTACTGGTAAATCTCTATATTCTATATGGTTGAAGAATATAACAGAGTATTTCATCTACATTTTCTAGTTAAATGACGTATATCACATCATCGATCCCGCCGAACAGGAGAGACCGCCGCCCACACACACACATATATATATACCCATCTTGAAGATTATTATAACTGACTACACACACGCACACACGCACAGACACGAATATACATATAGATAATACGACCAAAATCACTTCACAAATCTGGTTTATATCGTATTGTTAAATGTGTATATATACTAGTAGTAGAACTTCCTTTTTGATAATTTGAACTTATTTTCATACAGGAAAGAAAAAGCGGAGGAGAAACATAGAAGAAAGTAGCGGTTCTCTACTGAATGCAGGTATTGTGGCACACACATATTAGATATACACATACTTATAACATGTATGAATCTAGAGCCTTGGTACAAGACGATAGATATGAGTCTGTTTGATGCTGCTTTGATAAACGCGGTGGTGGTTTCGAATCCAGAATCGATCCTAGGCCTACCGTTTCTAACTCGTCACCCAGAATTTACCGCCAAGGTAACTTTTATAATACTGGCTTGCATATGTATGTATTAATCTATAGAAAAACTTGTTATTGGAGAAGAGAGAGATGAACGTACATATAGAAACTCGCGTATGTGCATGGAGATTTATAATCGGTTATCCCTCCATATGTATGAATGTTGTAGCCCGTGTATGGATCTATCTCTAAATGCACGCAAAAGCACAGTTGTAATGTGTGTCCATATAGTGTCCAGTAAACTTCCACTTGCTTAATATGATATTTAGGTTTTTGCAACAGAAGCAACAGCCACTATTGGCAGGTTAATGATGCAAGAACTCGTGAGTAATCACAGTGAGTATCTTAAGCTTTACGGTGAACGGAGTCTGTCTAAGCCACCTGAGGAGCTTGCAAAACACTGCATTCTCCAAAAACACAATCCAAATTGGCATAATTTATACAGGTATGTTTATAAGTATGCATATCGGTATGTATACAAAAGTATGAATGCATAGTTCCTGCAAATGTATTTATGTCCTCACTACAGGTATCTGTATACAGTAGCTGATGTATGTGTGAGTGTATATTGTCTGTATGTATGTATAAATATATCAATACTATGTTTGTAATCTAGATGTATGTGTGCAGTGCAGAAGATATAAGAACCTGCATGGAGAAGATTCAAACACTTCGATATGGTGAACAGGCCTCCATTGACGGATATATAGTATTAACACCTTATAGCTCGGGGGAAAGCATAGGTGCTTCTAACTGGATTATCAAAGGGCCGTATTCAAGCTTGGCTTACATTTCTTCTCATGGTCCAATTTCAAGTTCATGTACTAGCCAGGATACCTCTGCTTTTGAAGGAAACCAGGTACACACACACACACACATATATATACAGTCATTGCTTTTCATACACGGTTTGTATATATAGTGCTTCTAAATTTTTGTGCAGGTGCTTTTACTAGCAGGTTCAAAAATCGAAGCTAATAAGCCTGTTAATCAAACTATAAACGAGCTTAAGTTTGCCAATCGCCCTTGGGCAACCGCCGGTGTCAAGTTCTTCACCCCGTACAACAGACCACAGACCGTACAGAACTCGTACAATAATCTTGAGAGCAATGGTACGAGTTCACACATCGGCAAGGCCGTAGTTGAGGCTGTGTCCAGAAAAGGTTCTGTGCTCTTGCCAGTCAATCTCTCAGATAAGGTGCTTGAACTCATAGAAGTGATCTCTACAGAATTGGCTTCTGCAAACATGGGGTATCTCTCTCTCTCTTATGTTGTTGTTTATGTTTATGCTTTTTTCTTTGTAGGCATGTACCGATGTTTATGTGTCACCAAGTGCTCAGGAATTTTTAGCATATGCTAATACTATCCCTGAATGGCTTTCTTCATCACGTCAAGAAAAGGTACGAATATGAATATCAAATAAAACACAGTGATTTTTTAAGCTTTGTAAGTACTGCATTTGTAGTTATATGCTGGTGATCCCTTGTTTGGGCATGTGGAACTATTGAAGGCAAAGCGGCTACATTATCTACGAAATGTATCATCTCCAGAAATGACGTAACTTTTCTAGTTGAATGTGTGTGTGCATGTGTATAGATGTCTATGTACATGTTTAGACAAATATACATCGTTTATATATACAAACGTCCCTTTACATGAACAGATGGCTAGTAAACTTGTGTGTGTGTGTGACTTATATATATATATATATATATATATATATATATAATATGTAACAAGGTTATCTCCGCTACAGGGAAGTTTGGATAGAGCCTTGTGTCGTACTTGCTGCTCATGCGAGCCTACGGATGGGTCCAGCAGTACAATTACTTCACCGTTGGCGTCACTCTTCCGAATGCCTACTTCTACTGATTACACAAGTAAGATACCTGTGTGTATTTTTTGCTGTTCTGCTTAAATCTCTCTTCTCTCTCTCAAACGTTTTTGATTTGCAATTCATCAAGTTTTCTTGTTTATTTTCAGCCAGGTGTTGATGTAGAACAAAGTAATGCAACCATTCAATCCAATGTCCATGCAAGTGCGGCATCTTCCTTCATCCGCACCATCTTCCAGGTTTCATACATATATATATATATATATATATATTGTGTGCGTACGTGTGCGTGTGTCCGTGGTTGTTATGTTTGTACGCATGTATGGATCAAATACCTTTCAAAATACAGGTCAGCAGCATCATTGCTTGAGATTTTCCAGGCCAAAGTCTCTCTGGTGAGTTATATATGCACATACACTCATACATCATGCATATAAACACTTGGTAGACGTACCTTTGTACTGTGAGAGAGTGCCGGGTGTGTGTATATTTACATTTACTTATATATGGCGTGTGTGTGTGACAGAGAGAGAGACAGAGAGCGGTTAGTATATGTGTCATGCACATAGATATTTTAGAACATTGTACAAATCGTGTTTGTGTGTGCTAGCATACATATATTTGTTCTCTATGTACTAACTGGACTTGTTCAGGTCCCAGAAGCTTTGCGTGCAGACATAAGCACAGAAAGGAAGGCACTGTTCTACAGTCACACAGTCCCACTGGAATATTCTGATTCAGAAGAGGACGTAACAATGGAATTATCTGCAGACTTGGCAGCACGAATCAAACCAAAGCAGCTCAAGTCTTCAAATCTGGCTATAGCACGCTTATCTGCAGAAATGTACTTCCATCAAGGTCAGTATGCATGTGTATATGTGTGAATATGTGTTGAGTGTATTCGCACGTATGTATTATATAACGTATTTTTGCATAAGGTTCTTATTACACATGCACACACCGCACACACACATGCACACATGCACAACGTTTGTATTCTGTAGGTAAAAATATGTATACAGTATTTAATATGGACGTCATATACAACACACATGTATCCTTAATGGTGGCGCAGGCAATTTTTACTGGAGATGCCAAGGATATCCAAGATAAGCAATTCAAAACAAACCTACTGTGGTAAACTTGAGGTGGATGTTTTGCTCAAAGCATTGAGAGACAAAGGCTTGGTGGATGCCCAAGTTCACGAGCAGAATACCATAACTTTGAGTTATCCTTCAAATGCCACCATAGAGCTCGCCAACAACAGAACCATTATAAAAACCAATGACCCGTATCTCGTCGTCTTATTGCAGGTAACTCTGCGTGCGTGCGTGCGTGCGTGTGTTTCTTTTCAATGATAATAATATGCATATTGGCTTATTTATTGTTACTTAAGCAGATGCTGTAACAAGTACTCTACAATCGGTCTGAGGTTTAAGGTATGTTAGGTTTCAAAATACTGTTGTAAATAAATACGTACAAACATATATGTGCTTATATCGGTTGCTTGATAAGGATAAGCACAACATGCTTTTGCACCAAACCTCTGCACCGCATGTTCACACGGGGCTGGTGTGTGAATCAGAGGCATAGCCTTGGAAGGTACTCTTTGTTCAAGGTTTTAATTTAATTTAAAGATTTTTTTATATAATTTTTAACGATCTAATTAGTTTTTATTTACTTGGGATTGAAGAACACACGGGAATGGCATTTGCAATGTCCAAGAGTGTTTCATTTCAACTTGCTCTAAGTTTTCATGCAGTCTAGCAGTTTTTTAGATTTGAAGGAAGGCGTCCTATATGCCTTAGGCCTTTCTCAATGAATGCGTACACATACATATATTATGTATACATATTGATATGCATGTATTTAATGTTTATTTTTACTTTTTCTTTTAAGTTTTTATTCTTTTTAGAGGCTTTTCTCTCAGGTGCAATATACAGTGTTGTGGACTTAACCGTTCTCTGCCACTTCTTGTGCGTGTATCTCTCTCTCTCTACACACACACACACACACACACAGAGTACATATGTTTTTTGTGAACGAACAATGTTAAGTGTGTAGCTCGTTATTAATCTCTCTCTCTCTCTCACTCACGTATATATTAAGTTCAGACGTGAACCAGTACGTAGCACAGTTTATAACAAAGCTTATCGTGGCCAAAGCTTTCGATTATGGGGCTTTCCAGGGATAGAGGAAGATAAAGTTTCCAAAATATATAAATGTTTACTTGTGCATGCTTAGTAAGTATTTAATGAACTAAACTATTTAGTTTAAAGTATTTTGATGTTAAAATGTTTAATAATTAGCAACGCTACAGCTCTTCAAGTCTTACCAAAAGTATTTAACATTTAATGAAGTATTTTGTTTTAAATCTTAATAATTTATTTTATCATATAATTCTTTAGAAATAATCAATTTTTGTGTTTAAATTCAACTAGCTCAATAAGGAGAAATAATCAGATGGATATATGTTTATATACATGATTGACTGGCAAGTAACAGTATTTAATTTATATAAAAAAGGAGGCTGGGGTTTATTCTAGAATATTCCTTGATATTCTGAGCGTATATTAATAATATTTCATGAAAATTTATGTATATTGCGAAATAAATTAGGGGAAAATCTGTTGACCATTGAATCTTGCCATCCACATTTACAATGACAAAAAGACATGTTAAATGTACTACATGTATTAAGATTGAACACTTACTTATCAACTTGTTTAGGATTCAATAAATGGAGATTCATTATTTTTCGCACAATCAACAAGTAAATGATTGTGGCTTAAAACACATTGTTGAAGTGATGTATGGGTTTAGTTCAAGCTATGTACATGTGCAAACATGAGTTTTAACTTTTTATTTTTTAAAAACTTACACAAGTACAAGATAAAATGTTATGATGGTAACCTTCATTGTTTGACTTTGGACTAAATAATAAAAGTTTCATGCCTTGTTTCACCACTTAGATACCGAATACTAGTGTTAAAAGCGTATAATGCAAATCAATAGTTATTTCAAACAACATGCAAGTATTAAATGTTTATGACCAAAACTTTGTAAACTTTAACTAAATATTGTATTAGGTCTCCATGATTTAGTACTTCAATTTTTAATCATTAAAAACTTTTTGTAATCAATCATAATTGTTAAATTTTTAATAATTCAAAATGCAACCTTACCTACCCCTAAACTTGCTAAGTTTTTTTAAAAAAGAGTAGTTCTGATTCCAAACTATGTTTACCATCGTCATTGTCATTGCTAGAGTTGCTATTATCATTGCCCTTTGCCATCATCATTGCTGGGGTTTCTCATTATCTATATTGTTCAATCGATATTGATGATAAAATAATTTTTTGCCACAAAATAAATCAAAGTTCTATGCAATCTACTTTTGTAATTTATTATGCTGACTTAGGTGGTTTGCATTACCTTTCTTAGTCGGAAAATAATTTTTTATCACAAAATATATCTAAGTTTAATTCTTATGCAATTCACTTTTATAATATATTGAGATGGTTTGCATTACCTTTCCCAATTGGCACTAGTGATAGAATTTTCTAACATATTATGCCGACTCAACTAATTTGCATTACTCTTCCTAGTTGGTACTAGTGAAAAACAATTTTGCCACAAAATAAATATAAGTTCGATATTAGTGGTAGAATAATTTTTACCATAAAATAAATTTAAATTCAATTTTTATATAATTCACTTTTGTAATATATTATGCCGACTCAGGCATGATTTCTCCCAATCAGCACTAATGATAGAACAATCTTTTTTCATAAAATAATTTAGGTTTAATTCCCATGCAAGTGCTTTTCTAATAGTGGCACAAATTTGTTTTATCACTAGTGCCAACTAAGAGAGGTAATGTTAATCATATGAGTTGGAATAATATTGTTATCAAAGTGAATTGCATAAAATTGAACTTAGATATATTTTTGTGACAAAAAATTATTCTATCACTAATGCCGACTAGGAGAGGTCCATGGCCTCTCAAGCTTTCTACGGGATAAATCTCATCGAGCCCTTCTTGCCCTCCCTAGATACTAAAAGTAGATCTATCTAATTTGCCGCTTTGTTAGGTGTTGACTAAAGCAAGGTGCTACAAATTCCAATACATGCTCAGTAATAAAGTCTTTAGGTTCATGTGTTGATATAGTCACTTAAAAGCTCTTCTTTCATTTTAGGTGAACAACCACATCTGACTTCATTATCATTTTTTACAATGGAACTAGCGAATCAACACCCTAGTACAAACATTGGTATTGTTACTTCCTTTTCAACGATGCTACCAAAATTGACAGCTGCTCCATACATTATGGTTGAGGAGGAGAGTGACGTTGCATTACATAAGGTTACAACATCTCAGGCTACTCAATTGACAAGGAGTAAGAGAAACCATGGAAAGAAGCAGGACAAGAAAGTTACAAAGAAAAAGAAGACAAAGGTTGAAGCCAAGAAAAAGGAGGTATACAGCATTTTAGCAATACAAATGGATTAGCCTCCATCATAAGACTATTCCTCTCCCATTAACCATAAAAATTAAGAGCTAATTAGTGTTACGAGAAGGGCTTCTATGTTACTTAACCAAGAACCTTGATTTATCTAAATCAAGTGATTTCATCAAATAAGAACTGTTATAATTTTAACAATACAGATGAAGAATTCAACAAGCCAATTGCAAAGGATCTCCATCAATGGCTTAGAGACCCCTTGATATTCCAATGTATCATATATTACTTAATGAGGTCATGTGTCATGTGAACTCGGAGGATCTACCATCACTAACTTATGGCAACCCAAGAAAGTGGAGGCAATTTTGAAGACAAAGCTTTTAAAAAACTTCCCCTCTTGTTTTATGTCCCAGTTAAATTCTTGATTCTAGGGTTTGGGTTTACATTTTAGGGTTTGCCTCCTATAGCTCATGGACCATCATCATTGCTCAAGGAGGTGCTACCAACTAAAAGGGCATTAGATATCAAGAATGGCCTTTTTGTTATTCATCTCAACATTGGCAACTACTTAGGGAAAATATGATTTGGTTGTATGTGAAATCGGAAAAGATGGGTAGGTCTTTTTTTGACAAGGGTGTGGAGTAGCCTAAGACATGTAATAGGTTGCGAGATCTTGCAACTGAACACCACACGACAAATTCTCAAACATGGTTTATGGAAGAGGTGAGTGAATATGGTTTCAATCTAACAATCCTCGACCTCCCCAATGACCTAGAGCCATTGAATTTTTCCTTGGACAACAACCTGTTGCACCATAATTCGGCAAAGTTTGATTAGACCTTTCAGTATGCAGGCATGCACTTGGTCACAAATGGCTTCATGGTGATGTTCACAACTGTTAATTTGATCTGCAAAGTTGCACATAAGGCTAATGACATTGATTTAGGACTTACAACGACATATTACGTCCACCACAGATATCATCATAGGATGAAGGTATTATCATGGATTTCTTTTTCTTATTTTGAATTTATTTTCTAGGAATTTTTGTTAATTATGTTGCTTTTCCAAACATATCAACTAATATTCATTTTCAACTTAGCAACAAGAATCCTCATGGATTTACTAAACTACTATGAAGAGTCATGGTATGATTTCTTTCTCTAGTTTTCTATTAATTCAATATTTACAAGCTTTCTCTATAGCCTAAGAGTGCAACTAATGTAGCCATGATCAAATGGTTGACTAGGTAGGGCGATCTCTTTTAAAATATAGGTTTAGGGACCAAATTATCTCTTGTTACAATCATCGACTTAGGCATAAATGTGTTGGAACAAAGAGGCCATTCAAGCTAGTAAGGATTGCTAATGCAAAAATCACAAATGTTGTTAGGCCTTATAAGTATTGACTTAGCCATCTTTGTGTGAGAGCGGCAATTCTCGAATTGCAACAATGTTGAAGAATAAGAGAAACATATAATCAAGTATGAGATAGAATATATGTGTGATATATATAGTTAATGTATATTCTGATTAATACATTAATGTACAATAGGAGCAAGGTCAACACAAGTCACTCAGCATGTCCACGAATCTAGGATTGTAACAATGTTGAAGAAGAAGAAAAACATGTAGTTAGGTGTTCATTTGAGTATGGATATATATATTTCTTGTGTATTCTATTTAATTTGCTAATGTATAGTAATTATGTAAAATCTATGGTATATTATTGAATAATAAAGAAAAATTTCTTCGAGGAAATATACACTATAATGTGCCAATCATAGAATATTCTTCTTTGCAATTAGAATGTATTTTTTATTTAATTAACACTAGTAAAATTTTGCTAGACTATGGAATATTTAGTTTAGATTTTAATATATTGTAAGTCCAAGCCTCCTCTTTGTTGAGACTCTCTCATTGATACATTGTGTATATGCATGTGTAAATAATGTAAGGGAAATTTATGTATATGCCTTTCAAATTTGATAAATTTACAAATTTATTTAAAATTTTGAAATTAAAAATTTGCCCATATGAATTTTTCATTTAATATTATAAATTTACCTTTAGATACACTTCATTTAGAATATTTTAGAATATACTCATTACATTAGGGTTAATTTATTTAATTGGGACAAAATTAAATTAGGGTTAATCATTTGAGGATTTATGCAAAGATGGTGATTGCTATAGAAGAATGTTTCAATTTTATTGAAGAATTATAAAAGATGATTTAACAAAAGGTTATTCACGACCAGTTTAAGTTCAATGTGATTGCATCAAATCGTAAAAGATACATATGCACGTTGTAACTAAAGTGGGCATGATACGTGAAAATGGGAATATAAAATAAATTACTAATTAATACTTAAGTTTTAATTATTAATTAATCATTTAATTAATATGTAATTAAGCCTTAAATATTAATTAATTAATTAATTAATCCTTCAATAACCTTACTTAGTAAGGAATATTCCTAAAATATCTTAGAATATTCATATTATTCTAAAAATAGTTTACAATAATGAAGAAATACTATCAAACATAATTACAAATGAAATCATTTTCTTATCAACATGTTAATTTTTTTATAAATACTTTCTTTCTATCATACAAAGAAATCTTTTCATTTTGTCTAAATCATCACTCTCCGGATTAATCAAATCATTTTGGTCAATATCTTGATGTTGTTGCCACCACTTAACACTCTCACGAATGCAATTGGGAGTTGCCATCCTTGTTAATACATAAGATGTGATAAGAGAAGGTCTGCATAAAGGCTCATCTAAAAACTGACGTTCCTTAAGAATAATATTATAAAGCGCCCGGTTGCTATCCTTCATTTTATAAAATTCAATATCACGAGAAAGAAAAGCTTCAGGAAATGTATGATACGGTGGATACTGCTCACAAAAATTTTCGAGATTCTTCTTTCTGAGGCACGTATCCAAGTAGTTCACTAGCTCATCCATGATATCGGTATCAGAATATGGATCGAAAGTGATTGGATGAATACAAGCAATGTTTTGGTTGAGCATAGCCTTCTGAGGAGAGTCGTCTACTACTAACATCTGTGCATTCTTCATTATCCTTAAGCGACTGATCTCCCCATGAGTCCCAATTATTCTTTCATTCTTGAAGAAGTATGGCTTGCTTTCCTTTCTTATATTGTGAAATTCGAGAGGTTTATAACATTCGCTGGTCAAAAATCCAATCTTTACGAATCACCTCTTCTGCAACACTACAATGTTTCTTAAGTAAATTCAACAGCGGTGTTAAGTTATGAATCTGCATGCATGACCAAATCCCCACAAGCGCACCCATCTCCTTAAGCTTTTGAAAGAGACGATCCAACCCTGGACGAAAAATAATATCATATCGAAATTTACCATGACAAGGAATGAAATCTCCTTGTTTGATTTCTTTTTTCTATCCTGGGCCTTTGTCGATGAAGCAGAACACCATTGACATCCAACAACACAATATGGCCATGAGTAACATGAGATAGCGTTGCCTCTTGAATACTTTGCAAATCACTTGTTTGCTCCCTTTCACATTTATCCGTTGCCACTATCTCGTTGCCTATCCCTTCATCATTTAATTGTACATCATCCTTACAAGATTCAGATATTGCATGCGCTGAAGAAATTGATTTCGGAATGAAGCCAATAAAAATGATGATGAAGTGGCCCCCATGGTAACGATGTTTTGAGCTGCATTATTATCCATTTCCTGCATGAACTCTGTCATTCTGACATGTGGCACAAGAAATTGTCGCCAAACCCCTCTCTTACCTCATGGCAATGCTGAAAATCCATGTTCTCAATTATTTCATTACATCTGCAAAATGATAATTAGCTGACCTTAAAATTATCAAGGTATATTATTTACCTTGTTAATGTGTGACCCATGTTTGAACTAAAAGCTTCATTAATCCTTGAGAATTTATTTTCTGTACAAATATAAAAGAAATATACAAAAATGCCTTATGTTACACTCATTTACAACTATTCATCACTCTATCAATTCATTATCAATTCTTCTTCGCTATTACCTTCTGAGTGAGGCGAAGAAGGTCTAAGCCGCTTGTGAGATGGTTCAAGATCTTCTGCATCTTCTATTGATGTTTCCATGGGTCCTGGAGTGTGCGAATGTTCTGTACTCCTCGAGATAACTTCCGGTCTAATATCTGATTGAAGTTCGTTCTCAGACTCCGAGATTGAACCAGATTCACCTTCAGAGCTATCGCACTTATCTGGAGGGAACTTTCTCAAATACGCCTTTATGGATCGTTGGGGTACTCAGTTGAGACCCAATCTATCCACTTGTTCAGGTCCTCAACCATGGTCTTATCCTTTTCAACGGCAAACACACATGTATGCCGAAGGTAACACTCCTTCAAGACGGACCCCCTAGTGCAGTAGTCAAAAACCCACGCATCACTGTCAGGACCCCTATCAAGTTGACGATGCTCCGTGCCGCTTGACTTGTAATGTTTGGATAACGTACATTGCCGAATACGTCACTCATACCTATCGGTGTATCGGATGGAGGTTCAGGGCCGTTGGAGTGCAAACAGATGCCTGGCCAGTCATTTGGAAGCTTGAAATTGTTTGGCGCATTCCTAACAACCAAGTGAACAACGTATCAATGCACTTGGGATTAGCATCGTTCATATAAAATCCTGTCCAACGATGTCTATTCTTCTTGGCGAAGGCGAAGGCAAAAGTATCGGTGACATGAGCAAGAATCAAGAAATAAATACCTGAAAAAGTAGGTATCAGTGAAGAGCGCAAGCATGAATTCAATAATAAATACCTTCTATGTATATGCTTGCACGGCTAAGTTTCTCCACCAGATCCTCTAGTGCCCTATCTGTCGAAAGATTTTTTGACACCCGCCGATCCATCACGAACAATTGAAACGGTTTCCTACAAGCAGTGATGTTACCCCATAAAGTCTCCGAATCTAACAACAAACATCTGTAGGGCTTGTCGTGATTCGTAGCATCCTCCTTTATAAGGTTCAATTCGGTTCTCCGCTGCTGAAGGACTGCCATAAGAGAAGGCGTCATCCCAATGTTCTCCTTTTTGGCGTTGGCGTGCAATAGATTCTTGCCTAGATCTTCCGATTGGTTCACCCATTCGACAAGCATATCATCGTTCGTCACATGCAAATATTTGCTGACCTCTTCATATGTTGAAGTCGAGGTCCAACCCAGTTTGTGGCAGTGTATTCCCAACCACTCCTTGAAATGCCTGACCGTCTTCAACTCCATTGCCTTGAGATGAAAAGGAGAGGTTGGGCTGCTGTTATTAATTTGTAGTTTGCCATCGATCACCAAATCAGCCAAGACTTCCATCTCCTCCATCGTTGTTCCATTTAAAGGCTTCAACCATGTGAGCTTGAAATCGTTGTCTACATCCTTTGTAGATTGAACAGACTTAGCCTTCGGCGTCTTACTGGGTTTCTTTGCAGACTTTTCTGAGGGCTCCCCTTCACTTGTCTGCTTCTTCTTCAGTGTTCCTTTTGAAAAGGATTCCATAATCCCCAACCATTTGGCAAAGATCCTATCTTCGGGGCAAGAAATCAACATCATCAGAAAGATGTTTCCTTCCCGCCCACCTGGGCAAAATCAACTGCTGCAATTTCTTCAACTCTCTGAGGAAAAAGACAGATTAATATACCGGCGAGATAAATCCCGCCCAAACAATTTGCTTACCCGGTATTCCGCAGATTGTGTATTCCCTGCGGTAGCTCTTTGTGGTCGCTGAAGAGATTCCCACACGGCTCGCGTGTGTTTAAACTTCTCCCATATTTTGCTGTTGTAGTGGTTGGTGTCGGCAGCGTCCCATTCCGCCGATAACTTATGGTACTGCTCGATTGTGAGATTCGGCTTAGCTAAAAACGCCGATCTTTTTGTCAGCTTCTCACGGGTATGCTCGGAAAGTTTTGTTGCCATCGTTCCTTTGTTGTGTTCTCGAGAAGTCGTTGGGCTGCCGTTATTGTGTGCTGGCCACTAATGATGTAGTACTTGATAGATTTTTATTCTCCGTCTGAATCTTCATGAGTTGTTCTGGTGTTGTGATCCAGACTTTGTCAGCACCCTTCCTTCTTTCATAGTATGGACACAAAACAGCATTATGTGGAACGGTATAAGAATTGTCGTCCTTCATCTTCTCCATGAGCTCAGCTACACGTTCCTGGTTGAGTGGCCTGTAATTGAAGTTTGGGTTGACGCTGCAATATTTAACCCTACAAGGATAAATCTTATCATCCAACATCATTTCCTTGTGACTTATTGCAGCATGAGATGCCACAGGTGCAGCTGACAAAACGATTGATGATTTTCTTTTGCGATCCGAATCAACATGTGTGATCCCCGACTGCAGCTGTTCTAGTGTTCTCGGCACACTCTCCAGCTCCCAAGCTTCCTAAGCAAATTGAACGTGATCTGTAGAGAACCTGAGACCGAGCCACCTCTCAATCTCCATTATGATGTCGCTGTGTTCTTCTTCAATGTGAAGAGGGAAGATTGCTCCACTTGCTGATTTTCTGTATTGTGAAGCAATATCTCCTGACAATACACCTACTCGATGAGTCTGAAGATTTCGAAGTAGACATCCAGATGGATCCCCTCCATAGATGGGCTTTCGTTGAGTTGAAGAAGAACTCCAAGGTCAACATCATTAGTGAACACGTGAACGTCATTATCCACAAGTCGACAAAACCACCCGAAATTAATGTTGTAACTGACGACCTCTGGATCCGAGAACGTGACATTGGATGGAACAAGGCATATCTGTCGAGATCGTCCAATCTGGGTTCGCAGCCTGCTTTCGGGTGCTTGACTAGCGAATCTACTTTCCATTGTTTTGCTTGTCCATGAGATGTGACAGAGGTTAATTTGACAGCAGCCATGGTTGCTCCAATGCGCTTCCCATTTATCTTAAAATATGGCCAAGTTGATTCCAGAATCCCCCTGCCCATCTCTTCTCCTGCTCTTGTCTTTAATGTCACCTCAATTCCACATCTGAATACAAAAATGATTAGTTCAAGTATCCGAGTATAACAGATTTTATTTTAATTCTTACCCAGAATTTGACGACGACTCCATACTAATGACTCGATCTCCTTGTTTGATCAAATCGTCCTTCTGCAAAATAATACACTATAAATATAAATTATATAAAAACGCACACACACTTGTATAAACCCGAATATACAAAAATAATACACAGAGAGAAGTAGACGTAATTAACTGTCCGAAGCTCACATTTGTGTTAGTGCAAAAGAAAGATAACATTTCGTTTTAGAACCACCACAAATGTGAGCTCTGGACAGTTTTACATAGATTCCTAGCTTTTACTCGAAATATTATGATAAGATGATAAAAGTAAATAAAATGAGATATGCAACTTATATATACTAATACACATATATATTCACATGGAAGGTGCGGCGGGATTAATCTCGCCACCCCTTCAATGCCTCCTGAAAGAGTGGGCGGGATTAATCTCGCCACCTTTCTGGAGGCCTTGAACGGGAGTGCGGAATTAATCTTGCCACCCTTCTCGGTCTCAGAGAGAACTGGGCAGGATTTATTTCTCACACCCCTTCAGTGACTCCAGAAAGGAGGCGGGATTAATCTCGCCCACCATGTAAGGGATGGTTAAATGAATTTCCCACCCTTCCCAGTCCTCCATTGGTATGTTGTAAACCTTCTACGTCTCAGACAGAAACGTTTGGGATTGGTCCACTCACCAATGGAGAAAAAGGAAGGGTGGCGGATTCATTCCTCCAACAGGCATTGAAGACTCGGCGGGATTAATCCCGCCGCCCAGGGCCTTCACTCGGTCCCTATGCGGCGGGATTAATCCCGCCGGACGCCAATTCCCTGCGCGGAATCGGGCGGGATTAATCCCGCCGCCTAGGCACTTCAGGCAGGCCAATGGCGGCGGGATAAATCCCGCCCGATTCCGCAGGGAATTGGCGTCCGGCGGGATTAATCCCGCCTCCCAGGCCCTTCACTCGGGCCTTAGTCGGCGGGATTAATCCCGCCGAACGCCAATGCCCTGTGCGAAATCTTGCGGGATTAATCCCGCCGCCTAGGCCCTTCAGGCAGGCCAATGGCGGCGGGATAAATCCCGCCCGATTCCGCGCAGGGCATGCGTACGCGGCGGGATTAATCCCGCCCACCATGTAAGGGATGGTGAAATTAATCCCACCACCCTTCTCAGTTCCCTCCATTGGTATTTTGTAAACCTTCTCCGTCTCAGACAGAGTTAGTCGGGATTGATTCAACATACCAATGGAGGAAAAAGAAGGTGGCGGGATTAATCCCGCCACCGGGTAATGAAGGTTCGGAGAGACTAATCCCGCCGCCCTCTCGTAAATCATGCGCTCACACATATATATTGGCTGCGGCATTTTGAACAGGGATGGGTGGGGGCGGGATTAATCCCGCCGCTTATATCCTGCGGAAGTGCCTGAGCGGCGGGATTAATCCCGCCGCCCTCCGCGAAGGGCATGAGCGTGGGGCCGGATTAATCCCGCCGTTCATGTCCTGCGTGAATTCCCTGGGCGGCGGGATTAATCCCGCCGCCTTACGCGCAGGACATGTCATGCAGGCTCTTCGGTTAGCCTTCCGTGCAGGATCTTTCATGCAGGCTCTTCGGTTAGCCTCATGAGCGGCGGGATTAATCCCGCCGCCCATCCCCTGTAAATGCCCTGCGCGGAATCCGGCGGGATTAATCCCGCCCATTAGGGCCTTCACACAGGCCATTGCCGGCGAGATAAATCCCGCCGCATTCCGCGCAGGGCATGGGTGAGCGGCGGGATTAATCCCGCCGCCGAGGCCCCCGAGGCCATGGGCGGCGGGATTAATCCCGCCGCATGGCCTATAGCGGCGGATTAATCCCGCCGCCGAGGCCATAAACCTATAGCGGCGGGATTAATCCCGCCGCTCGAGGGTTAGCGTGTGTGCGAGAGATAAAATTAATAAATAAAAAAATATACAGATAAAACACACACACATATATATATGTGTGTGTGTTATATATATATATATATATATATGTATGTATGTATGTATGTATGTATAGGAGTGTACGTGTGTGTGCAAGAGATAGATAAATAAATAAAATATATACAGTACTGGTACACATAATATATGTGTGTACATAGGTATATATATGTGTGTATATGTATATCGTGTGTATGCGTGTGAGCGAAACAAATAAAATCATACAGATAAACAAACACACACACACATATATATACACAGGAGTGTGCGTGTGTGTGCGAAAGATAAAACTAATAAATAATAAAATTATACAGATAAAACACACACATATATATGTGTGTATATAGATATATAATCCATAAGAAAGAGAGAGAGTCTGTGAATATATAAGCATATATATAAACTAGTGTTGTATGTATGTATATATGTATATAGGTATATATATATGTGTATATGTATATTGTGTGTATGCGTGTGTGAGCGAAACAAATAAAATCATACAGATAAACAAACACACACACACACACATATACATACACAGGAGTGTGCGTGTGTGTGCGAGAGATAAAACTAATAAATAAATAAAATTATACAGATAAACACACACATATATATATGTGTGTATATAGATATATAACCCATATGAATATATAAGCATATATAAACTAGTGTTGTATACTATTTGTTAATATGCATTGATTATATATATATATATAGTGTTGTGTGTGTGTTGTGTGTGTGTGTGTAAAGCATGTGCGTGTGTGTGGGAGAGATAGATCAATAAAAAAAAATTTACAGATACTGGTACACTAATATATGTATGTATATATGTATATAGGTATATATATATATGTGTATATGTATATCGTGTGTATGCGTGTGTGAGCGAAACAAATAAAATCATACAGATAAACAAACACACACCCACACACACATATACATACACAGGAGTGTGCGTGTGTGTGCGAGAGATAAAACTAATAAATAAATTTATACGCACACTCCTATACATATATACATACATACACACACACACACACACACACAGATCTCACCTGTGTGCACAGCCGCCGCCGCCGATTTCACAGCCGCCGCCTCTTGAAACCCTAAGAATATACCTAAACCCTAAAGGAATTAAATATATATATTAACCCTAATAGAATATTCCTTTTGAGAATATACTTAAACCCTAAAAAGAATAAAATATAGATTCGCCCTAAACGAATATTCTTTCATTATATTATTACGTGTGCGTGTGCGTGGGTGTATCACATACACCCCAAAAATATAAATCATGCAGGGATTTAACATGTGTGTGTCCATGAGAGTGTTAAAGTTTCATGTGTATCAATACATACATACACATTGCATATATTAATACACATAAATATACATACACACGTGTATACACACAGACATACATACATATTACATGGGTTTAGGGTTTAGGGTTTTGGATTTAGGATGGATCATGCATGGTGTATGTATGAGAGAAGAGAGAGTGTTACTTACACATATTATACACAGATATACATACATAGTATATGAGAGAAGAGAGACAGTACATATTATGGATCATGCATGGTGTGTATTATACACACAGACATACATACATATTAGTACATAATATAAGAGAGACGAGTACATATTATAGATCATGCATGGTGTGTATGTTTGAGAAAAGAGAGACAGTACATATTAACATGGATCATGCATGGTGTGTATGTATGAGAGAAGACAGAAAGTACACATATTTACAGAGTACACATATATACATACACACGTGTATACACACAGACATACATACATATTACATGAGTAAATTCATTGTTTACATATTAGGGTTTAGGGTTTAGGATGGATCATGCATGGTGTGAAGAGAGAGTGTTGAAAAATTATTTTTGTACACACATGTATACACAGGGTTTAGGGTTTAGGGTTTAGGGTTTGCTCCCAACAAGCTTAATATAAATATTACACATGTAAATTCAATGTGTTACATACACACAGATTGAGTACATATATCATACATGCGTTGAACATGATGTTTTTAATAAAGAAGCAACATATTTCTTCAGTTTGGTTTAGGGTTGTGCATGTGTGTGCATATGTGTTTTTGTAAGTTCTTGTAATGCGTGTGTAAATTTATGATTGTGTTTATATATGTGTGCAAAACAAACATCGAATAATTAAGAAAATAATATTAATAAACACACTATGAACATATTTTAAATTATACATAATAATATATGATTTTATCTAATATATAGCCATATATAGTTTTTAATAATATATTAATTATTTAAATATTGATAAAAAGGTTTAACATTGAAATATTCTTGAAATAATTAAGAAATTAATTGAGAAAATCCCATTAATATATCAAATGTAAATTAAGTACTCAAATAATTAACTAAATTAATTATCATAATCATGTTTAATATTGGAATATTCTTGGAATAATAAGAAAATAATAAAGAATATCCCATTAATATAAAGAAGATTAATTACTCAAGTAATTAAGGAAATGATATTAATATATATATTATTAAAACTATATATGACTATATATTAGATAAAATGATGTATTATTATGTATAATTTAAAATATGTTCATAGTGTGTATTAATTTAATATTGATAATAAGGTTTAACACATGAATATTCTTGAAATAATAACAAATTAATTGAGAAAATCCCATTAATATATACAAATGTAGAATAATTACTGCAATAATTAAGAACAAGACTAATTTAATTATGATAATCAGGTTTAATATTAGAATATTCTTCAAATATTAATAAAATATTAAAGAATATCCCATTGATACTAGGAAATGAAAACTAAATACTCGAGTAATTAAGAAAATAATAATAATAAACAGACTATGAATATATTTTAAATGATACATAATAATATATCAATTTATTTATTGTATAAGTATATATTTATATATATATATATAATATAAATATACTTGAATACTAAGAATGTAGAATATAGTCTAAAATTTCGTAATATTAAACAGCTTGAATCACTTGAATAACATTAAATGCAATTTTAAAATACTCATTGGAACTGGAGAGTATATATGTCAGAGTGTCGGATATTTGTGTCAACTCATCTTAAATTTTATTTTCTGTTCTTTTTAAAAAATTTGAATTTCTGACATATGTATTGTCGGTCTGACATGTAAATTTGAAAATGCATTTAATTTCCCACTCAAATTCAGATCTGGTTCTTTCTCCGGCAAGGGTTTCTTCATTTCTGTATTTTTCACTCTTTAGATCTTCTTTTTTCTTCATAGTGATCATCTCAGGAGCGAGATTAAATTGGGTGCTATTCTTTATAGGAAAGCACGGCGCCTTCAGTGCTGTTTACAAGTAAGTATTATAAACAAATTTAAAAATACTTATAAAGATTCACTCTCTTACATTCTCTCTTAAAATTACAATTTAGGGGTTTAGGAATGCATTAGGATTATAATATATTCCGTTAGGGATTTATCCCGTTTAAATATCCTTTTAACTTAATATTCTAGGTTAACCGGGCGGCGGGATTAATCCGGCCATTTCTTTTTCGCCTCTTCGAAGAGGTGGCGGGATTAATCCCACCATCTCTCGGGCAATGCTTCTCCGCCACTGAAAAAGAGTGGCGGGATTAATCCCGCGATAACCTTCTCAACTGATGAAGAGTTACCAGAATTTATTAGAAAGAGTTGTCGGCGGGATTAATCCCGCCAACCATTTTAGGAGGCAGGGAAGGGGTGGCGGGATTAATCTCGCCACCACTCCCTGTTTTAAGGATTTGGGGACAGGATTTATCCCGAGATCTCTTTGAAATCATAGTTTTGGAGAGAGTTATGTGCGGGTTTAATCCCGCCACCCATTCCCCGTCGTAAGAATTGTGGGCGGGATTAATCCCGCCTTGGACTCCCTCCGACAAGGAAGAGCCGGCGGGATTAATCCCGCCGCCTCTTCCTCCTCGGGGGAGTCCGGCGGGATTAATCCCGCCGACTCTCTCCGAGGAGGTGAGTCGGCGGGATTAATCCCGCCGGACTCCCTTCCTCGTCGGAGAGAGTCGGCGGGATTAATCCCGCCGGACTCCCCCGAGGAGGAAGAGGCGGCGGGATTAATCCCGCCGGCTCTTCCTTGTCGGAGGGAGTCCAAGGCGGGATTAATCCCGCCGACTCTCTCCGAAGGGGTTGAGTCGGCGGCGGGATTAATCCCGCCGACCGTTCCTCGTCGGAGGGATTCGTGGGCGGGATTAATCCCGCCCATCAGTTGTATTAATCAAACATGAGATATTATCTCTAAACATAATTATGTATTATTGCATATGCATATTATTAAGTAACCGTAATTCAGATTTCTTAGAAATATTGCATAAACAGATATCATAAATAATACAATTATTTATGTGCAGGACAATATGTTTAATACTGGAGATAAAGTATGTCTTCTTCGGAACAACGAGATAGTTGGCACTGGAACTGTGGAAGTTCGAGATAATAATGCATCATGTCACAATATTGCCCAAGGATCTTGTGTGTACGTATGGGTGAACACCATTTACAAGCATGTTGAGGTTCTGGGAATGGAATTTGAGGAGGGTTCTCCTGTATTGTGGAATTTGGATGAAGTCAAGGCTGACACAGAATATGCAGAGTCACAAACAAATAGTAGCACGAGTTTACCAGATGATGGCTTGCCTGCTGTGATGGATGAGGTGATTCTCTTTCTTCGTGAGATTGAAGTCGGAAGAGGCATCATCACAGCTATAAATCCAATGGAAGCAGTGTCAGAAGAGAAACTAGGGTCCGACTTCGTGGGTGTAGTTGTGACAGAGGTTTCACCTAATGGCACATTGTATCCTGGATCCCTCGTGAGGTGGCGAACATCTGAATTAAGACGGCAAGATGGTTCAACATATTCTGGGTTGGATTTCAATAATAACAACCCGGAAGAACAACTCATATTTGAAGAGGTTCCTTGCATTGGTCCTATTGTAAGAAAAAGGCGATTCATGGGTTGTAGATCTTCCCCTGCAAGTTTCAGCAAGAGGGTAAAGATGGATCCTACATCTTCCGAAAGTGTTACGAGCATTTCCACGATTGAAAGAAGAAGTGTTGTCAGATGGCAGACCGGAATGAAATTACCCAATGTAGACATGTCTTTCGTATGCTCACCCAAAAGCAAAGGCATGAGTTTGTATATGCTGCACTAACTGGGTGTATTGATGGAATGGCCTCGGACACAGGTTATCAGAGTACATCCATGGTATTTAATAAGGTGGCCATCTGCTTCAAAGCTTGGTACAGTATATACGGGATCCCAAAGACCACGTTCTACCGTCGGAGGGATGAGTGGCTAGATGGAGCGCGAACCTCAGTTCATGGGAACACTCGCTTGGTCAAAACCCGCTCTCACATCATGGCAGCCATAGAGATACTCAAGGCTTTTGTGGAAGCAAATGCAGACAGGATGCCTCACAAATGCCGAACCACAAATGCAGGGGTCAGGGAAAATCTCAAGGTTTTGCCTTCAATCTACACTCAATTGAAACTGTGTGAACATGTGAACAAGTGCCTCAGTTTGATGGGGCTCCAAGCAATCTGCACTGGTACCTTCAACAACATATGGAATACTCATTTTAAGGATGTGGAGATTGCAAAACACTCTAGCTTTTCTAAGTGTGACACTTGTACATCATTGAAGGCTGCAGAGGCTTGTGCAAAAACCTTGGTGGAGATCACTACCATTCAAAGGAAGATGGAGGCCCACATGATTGCACAACAAACTTGCCGGTCTCAGTACTATGCACACCGCATGCTTTCTGTGTCACGCCCATCAGAGTACCTGTGCTTGATCCATGACAAGATGGATCATTCAAAGACCAGCATTCCAAAGCTCTTTGCAACACCAAAGTGCCTTGGAAATGTCATGAAACTTCCGATTTCATTGACAGGTGTGCTAACACATGGACACGGTTGTGAGTCATATGGACACTTTTCACTTCCACATTGGTCTAGCGACTCCAATTTCACTATTGGGTCGTTAGCCATGTGTTTCAGAAACCTTGAAGCCCACTCACAGACAAGTCCTATCAGTGATCTCAAAGTGAAGAAACAACACCTTCAACCTTTACATAATGCTCTCATGAACACGTCTGCACTTGAGGCTACTTGGGAATATGAGAGGCATTGTCAGCCTGCACAAAAAGATGGCCCTGTTGAGAGTTCAGGTTCAGTGGAGGGATCTAGCTCAAATAGTGTACATGTGTCCTCAACATCAAATAAGCTTCCTCGTCATTTGCTTTTACAGATGGATAATTGTGCAGGCGAGAACAAAAATAGGTAAATCATTTTACTTAAGGGTTTCTCAAGCTCATACTTACTTTTATTTTCTAGATATGTGCTAGCATACTTGTCAATGCTTGTTGCCAAAGGTGTGTTTGAAACAATCACGCTCAGTTTCCTTATGGTTGGTCACACTCATGAAGATATTGATGCGTTCTTCAGCAAGGTCTCCAACTCTACAAAAAGGACAAGTGCACTTACCTTACCGCATATGATGAATCTTTTTGAAAATTGCATCTCCAAAAAAAGTTGTGCTTTGCTTGTGACTGAGGTGCCAGACTTCAAAAAATTTCTCAAGGAGTATATAAAAGAAGGGAGTGATTCTTTAGTTGGTCACCTTGTGCCGCTACAATTCTTTTTCTCCATACGAGATGGTATACCTATTATGCAGTACAAGTTACGGCCATCAGAGCAGGAGTGGTTACCGAAAGAGGGCTTAATGCTCTTCAAAAGTGGAGAGGATGGAAAGCCACTTCTCCCAGAAGGACAACCAGACCCTATTCCATTGAGTGCCCAGCTCAAGGAACAAGAGGTTATTATTGATGGCATCAAAAAATATGTGGCATGGGTTCAAAAATCGATGCCAAAGAATTCTGATAAGGCAACTGGTTACTCAGAACTATATAAGCATGTGGTCAACTATTGGGAGACTGTTGTTCGAGAGTTGGAAGGGCCTACTGTCACAAGTACAGAATTGCAACACCCTTTTGGCCTAAAACAAGGTGGCGAGAGGAGATTGAAATGACATCACTGAGCATAGACGACATAGAAGCCAGTAGTGATGTGGAAGTGCAAACCCCACACTTTGTTGGACAAAGGAACCAAAAACCTAAAGCATACTTTGATTGCTGCAAGGATCTTCAAAAACTAATGATGGTTCTCATTACTCCAGATGCGTCATATAATCAGCCTATTTGGATGGGTCAAATTATCGACACACCTGAAGTAATCACAAAAAATAGTATTGTTAAGGTTGCATGGTTCAAACCACAAAAAAGGCGACACGAGAAGGAGAGCGAAAGATATAATGGATGCCTAGAGAAAACATGGTCTCCCAATCAAAAAGACCCAGCATGTTTTATAAATGTTAAATCCATTCGATATGGGTGGATGTCAAGAAGCGTTGATAAAGTCACGATTAACAAAACTGCAAGGGAATGTATGTTTTCTGAAGCTTAAAGCAATTACAAAATTATAAAATATCATATATTTAATATTCATAATTATTATAAACTCTTTAATAATAGTACCAAATTGTATACTTAACTATATAAATTTAAAAAATGATATGGAAGATTGACTATATTATTATAGGATTTTATATATATATATTACTACTACTACATTTTTAATTAATAATGTTATATTTAAATATTAATATTTTAATAACAACATCAATATTTATATAATGTACCTCTTATGCTCTTCCTTAATTGTTATATTAGGCAATATATTATATAATTTAATACATTCTACTTTTATAATGTTATTAATTTTTGTTCAATGAATGCTATAATTTATTAAAGGGTAGAATACAAAATAGAATATTCTAAAGAATATTCTCTTTTCAAACATATATTCTAAAGAATATTCCTTTAATATTAGAAAATGCTAATTAAATAGCTAAAATTGCTAATTATTAGGAAATGGGACTATAGCCATGCCCATTTTAGTTACAATTGTATACATAGTAATGTGAAGGTTGCCCATGGAAATTACATGCTTTTGTGTTAGAGGGAGGGCCAGCTAGTTCAATTAAGATATTAAGTGATCATAATGAATGTGATCTAACATTGCATTTATGAAATAATGAAACTTCTTTTAATGCATTATTGATAAATTTCAACATAATTTGGTGAAAGTGTACATATTGAAATCGAAAAGCATGATTAAGAATATGAAATAGTCAATGTATATCTTACATGAAAACTTAAATAGAAAAAGAGAAAGTTATGAAGGAGATTTAGGAGGATTATGTTTAGGCTTATGTTACACTTACAACAATATTGTTAAAAGCTCGAGAATAATCTTGGAATCAAAACATCTTTAATAAAGGATGACAATGAATACTTTAAGTGATTGTTCATTTCATTTGTAGCATCAGTAGCCGGTTTTTAATTTTACAAACCTTTAATCGACTTTGATGGGATGCATTTAAAAGATGATTCTTGGTTTGTTTATTAATTGCTACATGAGTGGATGCTAAAGAAGTGTTGTTTCCTTCGACATTTGGAGTGATTGACGCTGAGACTAGTGCAAATTATGCATAGTTTCTACAACATTTGAGGGAAGCAATTAATGATCTGAGACGACTTACTAGGCAAAAACATGATTGGAAAAATAGCTTCTATGACTTTGATAAACATTGTCGAGCCAATGATTTATGATTCATGCCCATTGTGGTTGTTATTACATTATTTACGATTTTAATGTCTTTAAAATCCAGATGAACCAACATATTCATGTTTTGAACATTGTAATAAAACTTATTTTGGTTTTAGTTAGTAGAAAATCTAGATTTTATGTGCTCATGTTGCAACTGCCATATTATTTGAGAGAGAGCGTGTGCAATTGTATGCACATCCTTGTTATTCACTTGAGTCGTATTATGACACTTACACTGAAGTAATATACCTATTTGACTTGGAGGGTTTTATGAGCTAATGATATGTTACACATCGTCCACTTGGTCGTTAAAACAAAAAAGGAATGTTCATCGTGAAAAAGAGAGTTTTTCATTATAAATTGTGTCATAAAACTGATCCTAATTCGCATAGTTACAGGCAAGAAGGATGGCAACTCTTAACTGCATTCATGAGAGTGTTAGGTGGTGGCAATAACATAAAGATATTGACCAGAATAATTGGATTAATCCAAAGGGTGATAACTTATACAAAATGAGAAGATTCCTCTGTATAGTTAGGGAGAAAGTAATTACAAATAGATTGATAAGTTGATAAGGAAATGATTTCATTTGTAATTATGTTTGATTATGTTTGATAATATTTTTTAATTATTGTAAAATATTTTTATACTCAAGAATAATATGAATATTCTAAAATATTTTAGAAATATTTTTTACTTTATGAATATCTTGCTAGAACATAATAATTGTTTTATCATATAAATATTCTCTATATGTATTTTAGGTGATAATGTTTATTAAGTATATATTGACATGAAGATTATATTTTTATTCATTTCTTTGTCGCATATTAGTGTAAAAAGAATAAAGATATATTTTCTAATAATGATAAAATTGATTTTATTAACACTAAGTAAGGTTAATTAAGAATATAATTAATTAATAATTAAGACTTAAATATATAATTATTAGATAATTAATTAATAATTAGAACTTAAGTGGTTGCACATAGTGTCTTGAACCTAAGAAGGCATCTTTTTAAGTCCACTTGGGGGTTTTCGACTATTCTACCAAAGGCATAGTGTTGAAGGAGTGCTACAAATTAACCATTAACGGTTTGTGAGGCCAAAATATACTCTAGACTTAGGGTTTGCACTTAATGACAACATTAGTGTACGCATGACGTGGACACGTCTAGGAAACATGCGTGTTTGCCATCAATATGGATGAGACAATAGTTGATGACTTACACATGCAATACAAGGCTTCTCAAAGAACTACCCCAATGTCCAATTTAGGATTATAAGAGGAGTTATCTTTTTGAGAATGATAATAAGTCAAACTTTGAATCAACATTGTTTTCCTAAGACGAGGATGAAGTTAATAAAGAAAGATGTCATAAAGGAACAAACAATGACAATTGCAAAAGCATCGTCCTTTAAAGAATCATAAAACAATGATAACAAACATTTTCCTAGGCAATAAAGACCATCTCCGAGCTATTTTCAAAGCGGAAAATAATTAAGAGGGAGTCAAACATAGTTATAAATGAGTGTAACATAAGACAATATTTACTGTGTATATTTTTTTCAGAAAATAAATATTTTAGAATTAATGCACCCTTTAGTTCAATATGGATTGTCAAGGTAAATAATATATTACCTTGATAATTTTAATAATAGCTCACAATAATTAGTATTTTCATAGAGAAAACATAACAATGGAGAGTGAGGATTTTTATTAGTCGCACAAGGTAAGAGAACATTAAGAAATGTAACCTAAGTATTCACATTAGTTTACACTTTAAACCAGTGCAATAAATTCATATTGGTTTTGTGTAAAAAATGTTTCTAAACTTGTATGTGCTATGAACTCATATAGATTATTATGATAATATATTATAATTTATTATTAATAATCTTTTGCTTTATTATTCTTAACATAGATTATTGATTGTATATATATATATAAGACATCATAATTAAATAATATAATTATTAATTTAAAAAAATTTGATATTATAAGAGAGTATTTATGAAAAATATAGACAAACTTTTTTTATTTATTAAATAGTATAAATAAATGTGTGTATATTAATTTTTAAACATACTTCCTTTGTATCACATTAGTATTCTCGCATTTTAATGGCAAATCAATTTATTAATATAACATATATTTAATTGTATAACAATGTAATATCAAATCTAGTCTATAAAAAAGGATTAAATAATATATAAATTGTTAATTTACATAAAATTTGACTATAAATTCAAAGTGTTATTTATGAAAATAAATAGATTTTATGTAAGTAAATTTGTTTTAATTATATATTTAAACTATAAACTTATTGAAATAATGCATCTTTCATGTGTCATTCATAAAGTTTTTTTGTGGATTAAACATGTACCAAAAAAATTTAAGATCATAAACTCATATGTATGAGTTTAAGATGTTATATGAGTTGCATCATGTACATTTATGTTTATTGCATAAGTTTAAAAAACATTTGTTAGTAAAAGGGTATGGTGAAAATATGATAGAGTTCATGTAAGACTTCAACATTAACACTTGTCAAAGTCATCATTTCTATGGAGATAACTAGTACAATGGATCCCAACGAGTGATATGAGGAGTCTAATGCTCGTAAGATTTATCTTTCTTAGAAGATACAATTTCTAAAGCTCAATCTCTTAGGCCAACTGATAAAGAAAATAAAATGTAAATGTAAATTGTCCTTTGGAGGAATTTATTGTGCCATAACTTCCCCCAGGGAAAATAACAATTTCCTTGAGATTCAAGAACTCTAAGAAGAAGAACAATTTATTGTTCAATATGCAACAACGATTAGTGGTGATTTCAAATGAGCCTTTCTAAATTAAGCCTTTAGCAATGGTAATACCAAAACAAATGATGCTTAGAATACAAGAAGCAGTAAATGCACTTGATTGGTGTCCAGCTGTCTCATTTGTGTAAAAAGAAGAGGATCAAGCGGGGTTCAACTAGGTATGCAAATTGGCATTGAGATTATATTGACAAACAAAGCAAACCATGAACATGGAGGATATTATTGAGAGTGTGCAAGCTTAATGCTTAGTGATAGAAGTTGATAGACAGTCGATGATGAGACGATTGTTGCCCAACTAGTTGAAGTGCCACATTAAACATTACACTAGGGGAATGAAATGTCATTTACATATGTTCCTAACAGTCTTTCAAGTGTAACATACACATCACTAAATCACTAAAAACTTCCTTGGAAAGTCACTCATCGCCACCTTATTTTCCTTGATCTCAACGGCATGCTCTCCACCAATGAAAAAACACAAAGAAAGAGATAGAGATGAAACAAGAAAACCTAGTGCCTCGTGGTGATAGTTTTCATAAAGATAGTGTGTTGTGCCCTAACTTAATGAAACTTTTTCACAAGTTTAAATAAATGAACACAATTGTGAACATTTGGCCATGCACATTGCACCACAACATAAAAGTGCTCCTTCATAAGCTTTATGTTCAATATAATGACATACAAAGTGATTTGACAAATACGTCATTTAAGATTAGCAATGTTGCAAGGATGCATTTGCAAATCATTTTCAACCATTGTCTAGGAACACATAGGAAAACTGATCTTCTTCATAATAAAAGAATACATTGTCCAAAGGTCAGATATTTACAAAAATGGTCATGAAAAACAACCTTTAGATTCTGTTGATTGATAATACTCCTCAAAAAGCAATGCTTAACTAGATTATAATGGCTATACACCTTTTGACATTTGACCTATACAAAGAAATCAATAAAATTGATGCACTAATAAGCTAGTTAAACATTTGTCTCCACAAAAAGATTTGCATAAATTCTACAAAGAAAATCCACTTCACTTGTTGTTCCTAAATGTTTTTTCATCTCATGAAACTACATATGTTGGACTTGAGACAACAAACCTGAAAATTTATATTTTTATTCATGTTTAGTTAAAAAAGCAGGATGAAACAATTATTTATAATGATAAAGTAACATTTAAAGCAAAGGCTAGAATGATAACTCCCAAATGCTTTAAAACATTGTACAATATTGGCTTTCAAGATCAAGGATTGATTATCACATGTTTGTCTTCCCAATAGATGACAATATTAAATACATAAGAAGATTCCTCTACATAATGGGCAACACTGAGATCATACGAGAAATAATTATGCAAAAGACTTAATTAGAAATAAAAACTAAAAAAATTCCTTTATTGGATTTATATGTAAGCACGGATTAATTTTTTTGGCTTAGACCATGGTTTTATTATTCATGAATAGTAAACTTAATTTTTAATAGAAAATAATATATATATTAATAATTTATATAATGAATAAATTGAAAAGGTATTAATAAAATTAAAGAATATAAGATTAAATTTATATATTTGATTTAATTTAAAATCATTAAAAAATTATTGGTTTGAAGTTTGTTAATCTAAATTACCATGGTTTATTTAGTGATTTAAACCATGATCTAAGTTAAAATTATTAATCCATGTCTATAAGCATAAAATTGGTTTGTAATGAAAATTTATATATTAGATATTAATTAATAGATACATTGTTGAATACCCTAGATATTTATAGAATTAGACATTTAGACATTATTCATCTACAGTTTGGGCAATGCCATGCACAAAGGGTTCTTATTTTTTTTTTTTCTAATAATTTGCTTAGATTATATTGATTGTGTTTAATTAATAAATTTTTAATAATTAATGAATTATTATTATTTTCATTTTATCGTTTTATGTCCATTTTTGTTTTATGGTGCTTATACACACATGACATGTTTTCAAATTATGTATAATTTATATTTAATTAACATAAATAAATTATTACAATACTAGTACATGTGCCCACTGTTGTTAAACTTAATTATTTAATAATAATTTACTTTTAACCCAATTGTTATTCTTATTCTGACGAGTTTATTCCTTGGTCTTGGGCTTCTCAATGCTTTTGCATTCTCCCATGGTTGTTAACTACTTAATGACCCTTAACCAAGTTTATTCATGCTTGAACTTAATTATTTAATGACTCTTAATTGAGTTATTATTCCTAATCTGATGAGTTTATCTTTAAGTTAGACCCTTTACTTCAGCGGTTTATGTTTAACTATTGAATATCCTTACCTTGGTGAGTTTAAAGAGTCTTACAACTTAAGTTAGTGTATGTATGTGATAAACACACGGAATCTCTTTTTAAGTTATCGTGTGTATGTGATAATTTAATTCTTTCTTTCTCTTTCAAATTAGTGTGTATATATAATAACAATGGACTTCTATCTCTTTCACTGTATTAAGTTATTATGTTTATGTAATAATTGTTTTCTTAACTCTTTCACATTATTGTATATGTAATAACTTAATTCTCTCAAGTTATTGTGTTATAATTATTCTTATGAAGTCTAGAATAACGGTAGAATGGGGTTGAAGGATTTAGGATGGTAGTTATTTAAAATTTAAGATGGCAGATGTTTAGTATTTAGAATGACAGCTATTTAGAACTTAGGATGGCCATTGTATAGAACTTAGAATGGTTGTTGAATAAGGTTTAAGATGGCCATTGATTGCATAATATAGAATAATCGTTGAATAAGATTTATGATGGTTGTTAATAAGACCATTTTGGATAAAATTTATAATGACTGTTGATGGAGCATTCATGACAGACAAACACACACAAATATACATATAGAATAAACTTATTCTATAAGATATTATCTTGACATGTGATTATAACACACACACACATGGTGTAAACTATTTCTATTAGGTACTTTGTTAAAGCAAATGACCTAAAGATTTGTATTTACTTTGAGTCACATTGCGTGTGTAAAGAGAGAATTTATATATGATGTTGAAATGTAATATTTGTATATAGTATAGAACATACATCGTATTGGTTTACACAAATTGGAGGACAAACTCACATTCACAATTGATCTTTTACTTATTGGGAAATAAATTAAGTCAAGCTACTATGGTGGCTACAAAGGCAAAACTCATATGACGAAGCTAATCCAAAAATGTAACAATTAGGTGTGTGTGTGTGTGTGTGTGAGAGAGAGAGAGAGAGAGAAAACCTATATATGTATATGTATGTGTATTATGCAGGAGGTTAAACTTGATATATCACTTGTCGTCTTTCATTCTCCAAAATTAGAGAAGGTTTTCAACACCTTACAACAATTAGCAATAGCACAATCAACGCTTTTATGACAATTTGCTTATTGGCATGTAACCTGTACAAGAAGTAACCTTGTGAAGACCATCAACAATATTATGGTCTTAATTGAAATGAAAGAAAAAGCCATCAAATCCAAAAACAAATTAAATTAATTATGCATTTAAATGTTGCACACCTATGTGCATATGTCTAAGGCAGTGTTTAACAATTAAGAGTCCAAGAATGCAAAAAGACTCTTTTACTCTTGATTTTAGTTTGCTTAAATGACACCATTGTAGTTGTGCACAATTAGTACGGTTTACATAAATTATTAAGCATTTATAACAAACATAGTTGTACCCATTCTTTTTATTTTAATAAAATGAAATTTTTGTGTTTGCCAAGTTAGAGTATTACTACAATTAATGCTATAGGTGACCATGCACTCATATCTAGAAATAAAATGTTCCCCTTTTCTAATATGTCAGTCGCCCCGTTTATGGAATTAGAAAAAGTAAGAGAAATAAGATTTTTGTATAATTACGGAAATGGTGGTGAACAAGTTTATTAGTTCTTTCTTAAATCTTATAATTTATAATTTTTTCATCAATAATCTCCAAATAAAAAATTATTAATTTTCATAACATAGAACCGACATTCATCTTTTATCATTATAACTCTTTCAAGAATTTAAAAATCATCTTGATCGATCAATATTACATCCTCATATTTTTAATAATTCTCTCCATAAGACATATTTAAGATGTCATAAACAATATCACACCTCTATGCCCATATAATGCCCTCTCATTCTTATCATCTATTCTAAAAATGACTTATGCTATATAATTTAATAATATATCTATGTTTTATATATTTTTTAAAATTGTTTCAATTTGTTTTAACATATGTATGATTTTCCTCCCCAACGACAAATTTAATCATTCTCCCCTATCATAGTTTTTATTACGACTCGACCCTTTACTTTGAACGTTGATTGTTGTTACATACTGTACTATGTTGATGGACCCTAGATGTAGTAGGAAACATGCCCGCTTAGTGCACTTGGGTATCTGGTGATGGTTCGGTCGAGTGTCATTAGGTATTTGCAGGAAACTCTAAGCGAAGCTAGAACTTACCTTCTAGAAAACCCACCCCAATTTTGACATCCCAGTTAGGTTGATTGGTTAATGTAGATGAGTTTAGCGTGTTTAGTAGGGTTAGAAGCACCCCTAGGGTTGCCCTAACCCACGCCCTAAAAACCCCCACCCCCTTGGGTAGGGTTTTAGTGTTAGAGTTAGGCTAAGTTAAACACTCTCTCATTAACCTAATAAGGGGCTAGCTAATTTCGTGCCAGCCCACTTACACATTCAGGAAAAGAGGGGGGCGGGGGCTCCGTCACATAAATAAGGTAGAGTATGTAGGAGTGAGGGTTCATGGGTTCATGACTGAGCTAGTTACTCTTCTCCCAATGCAAGCTCTAGCTTGTGTCGTCAAGGCACAACCCTCTGTTGTGCCGCCCTAACTTCTAAATGATAAGGGTACGTCCTACTTTCGAGGTAGCTTACCCTTAACGTTGATGAATCCATGCTTGGGAGGTCTTGTCGGAATGCACGTTCCAAGAGGTAAAGGTTGAGGCTTGTCTCCAGCCTCCTCCATGTCAAGCTAGGTTTAGCACTCACGGCCAAGCAAGGCACATCTATGTCCTTGTCCAACTGTGGGCGTGGGATCTTGTTTGACAGGTTCACGTTACCTAGTTCCTGAGGGGTTTTAGAGTTGGCATTTAGGAGCCACGTTTATGGCACTTGTGCAACTCTTGAATCTAAGGGCTATGGCATGATAACCCACATTGGGGAAGGCAGTGTCACATGGAGATGTGACACTAGGCTAGAAGTCACACGATACAACGCCCGAGACATGCCCTTTGGGGTTGTGTCATGGGTTTGTCGCCAAGGGGTTGGATACTCTAGCAAACAGACATGCTTGTGCTTGCACTAGGGTGCTAAGTCTTGGGCATCCGCTCAAGGGAGGTTAGGTCTCATAACTAGGTGTGCTTTGGCACACTTAGTTAGGGAGTGTTCTCCTTAGAATCAAGGGGTTGAACAACCTAAGCGTGTTAGCAGGAGCCCTTTCGTGAGGCACTCGCAAGGTTATGTTTAGGGTTATCCAAACCTAGCCTTAGGAAGTTTGCTTAGCAGAACACTCGTGTCCGCCTATGGTGCACACTCGTGTCCTCACTAAGTATTAGCCCTAGGTCTAGGGTATGACTTGACCACTCAAACCCTTAAGGGTTAGTCGTGGTTCATGGTACCCCTTGTCGCCCTAAAGGGGTTGTACTCTCGGATGAGAGTGATACCTCAAGGGGTAAGCGATGATGCCTTGGCTCTGTCACGAGGGTATGTGTAAGACACATCTCCTTTGTGGATTTTGGGCATGAGCCTGTCTAGGTCTACTGGGACAGCATCCTAAAGTCTACTTGAGTTATCCTTTAGGGTTCAGGGGATAGTCATTCTAGGGGACTTAGGGTAGGACTCTAAGTCTTTGCCTAATTGGGCCTCTGAGTCAACTCTTAAGGTTATCTTAAAAGACTTAGCGTTGCTCACACAAGGTGATGACGCCGAATGGTCACTTGGCAGCCACGTGTTGGCCCTTGGGTTAAAACTCTGACAATTGGTATCGGAGCGTATTCTCTACAGTCAGTAGGACTGCCTGAAGTGTAGTGTGTTTTAGGGTTTAGTAGTTCTAAATTCTTGAAGTACTCTATCACTTTCGGCTGACGTCTGAATTCTGCATGGAGAGTTGGTCCTGAGATCTATAACTCTTCAGAGTACACCTACTTCTTAAATGGGTGTGGGTTATGGACTTGAATGTCAAAGGTAACATTGGAAATCAACTTCCAAGTTGTATGCAGGTTATTTACCTAATGGTTGTTCAGGTTACTTTACCATATACCTCTACAAGACATGGCATGTTAGTTTGTTCTGGCTTACAAACTAAAGTCTTGTGAGTGGGGGTCTTGTGATATCTAAGTCTACACGTTATTGAAAATTTTTCTTTTTCGTTAAGGTGTTTGGATTTGCAATAACACACGATTTGAAAATAGATAGTGTCTGTTGAGTTTTGGCTTAGGTCGAGATTCAATGTCAGGTCCAACAATAATGTTCAAACATGGAAAGGCTTATGTTAAATGTGCATCTTTGACTTCGGAAGAAGGGGCATATTCAAACATAAGAGTGAACACTACATTATGACAAAAGGTGTAAAATGAGCTCACATTATAGTGCATGTTTTCGAGAGTGTAACTCTAGAAGCAGACTATGGTGATGAATTTATAATACAACGAAATGTCAGATATTAACATATGATAAATATATTAAACAGTGGGTTTAAAGATCCAATGTAATCAAAGTATTGTCCGATGTTTACAATATTTTGATGACGCTACTACAAATAACATTAGGTAGAATAGTTTACTAAGTTCAAGTCACCTGATTTGAATAAAGTACAACTTGAAACCTTAATTGGTTGTAAGCGTGCATTTTATATTCAAGTTAGCTAGCTCGGTTAATTGATTATGAAGTTATCTCATATGGAATCATAAGAATGAAATAGAATAATCGATTTTGGCAGTAGACAAATTTAATGTTGCATCCTTATCAATGCAACTTTTGGATGGATGGCATGATCTATCACAAAGAGTAATGCTAGAAACATACATTTACATTTTTAATTTACTGAGTAATGAAGGACTTGCATAGTGAAGGCGTTTGGCGCATTTTCATTGTTAATTCTTTAACTTGGAATCTGTAATGTTGTTTGCAATGTGGGAATAAGCTCTCGAACAAGGGTGATTCCTTGGTTAAGAAGAGCATGATTTGGGATTTTCCACTTTGTTTATCAACTAAGTAAGGAAACTTGTTAAGTTTGATAACTTATGTTGAGAATTACCAATGAGCCAATATCAATCAGATTTCCATTGGAGGTTTAAGTGCATGTACCTCCTTAGAGAATCGGTATTTGATGGGAATTAGAAGTTGGTATTTGTTTTCAATATCGATTTTATTTAGAGTCGAATACAGTTATTCAATAGATGGTTTCTTGACTTTGCATCATGGTCGCAATTGTGGGCACTCAAAGAACTTATAAAATAGGTATCTTCAATTCTTTGGAATATCAAAAAATAGAATTATTTTTAATTCAAGGTTTGATTGTATTCCTTGGGTTAGTTGTTAGTTCTATCTCAAGGTTTGATGGTGTTCCTTGAGTTGGTTCAATATTATTGTAAGTATGATATTGAGTATGGGATTAGTTCAAGAAGATGGTCTCTCTTCTTAATGATCGTAGTTCAAGGTTCCTAACGTATGGTCCAATATCAGTTTGAGAATATGAGTTTCCTATCACCTCATCTGTTGAGATATTTATATTCTAGACTTTGGCAGAATTTATGACAATTTTTTCAAGATTGATTATAAATGACTTGTCAAAGTATGGTATGATATCTTTTTAATATTGAGTTTGGAGTGCTCAATATCGAAACTTGGTTATGATCACATGAGTGGCCATAATCATATAATAGAAAGACTCAAGCAGACTTGAGTTTGACACTTTGGTAAGGCACTACCTTAGTGTTATAACTTGAAACATATTTTCAAGTTAGTTAAGAAATGAGGTGTTCCTCAATACATTGCTTGAGGGGCAATGTGGTACTTTATGAATTACTAGGTGTTTAATGGATAATGTATTCTTAGTTCAACATGTTAAATTAAATATCTTATTCATTTTTGGGGAGATCTGTTGAATTATGAGATATGACTGAAATATGAAGTTAATATGACACTTTAGTGTTATGATAACATTTATGTGGAAGTTGTATCTTACTAAATCAGTTAAATGAACCAGACACTACTTCATGATTCCTCTTAGTCTCTGAATAAAGTTCCTCGAAATACTGTTGTGACATTATATTTCATTTCAAAACTGAAGTTCAGTTCATGTAAACTAAGACCATATCTATATTATAGTTATAACATTTTAATAATTGATATGATTGTAAAGTTATATCCGTTTGTGTAACAAATAGTTGGTAAACTTAGGATTTGAACGTTAAGACGATCGATATCTGTTCAAGATTATCAATATTAAAACTGCAACTGTTTATGGATTAAGGATTAGGTTGAACTTGCTTGTCAGAAACACTAATTGCTTGATTAGTGGAAATGCTATACTTCGGTATAGTGTTAGGGAACATTTATTCAATTTGTTTGAGAGTTGAAAATAGATATAATGTTACAGTGGCATGCAGTATTACGAGTTCAGGGAGACTCTTACCATGGAAACTTAGTTTTGAAATTGGTATTTTTAAACTTAGTGAGAAAGAGTTAGGAAGTATTGAACAACATCTAGTATGATGTGCTCTTTGGGGAATGAGTACAATGAAATGACAATTAAGAGATGTGTTATCTAAAGATTATCAATTGAGGCATTAGAGATGGTTGAATTTTTTGGCTTCCACATTGATTTGAAAAAAAAGGTATGTTAGTTTATTTGGTCCCTGAACTGGTCGATGTTATATCAAAGAGTACAAAATCGATTGCGAAAAGTGCTATTACACTTGGTAATAGATTTGACCTGAATTTAATTCCCATTGGGAATGAAGTTATGTCAATGACACATCAAGTGGGCATGATCTTGTTGTATTCATGTGTATAGCCATGCACCTCTGTGATCGCCTCTGGCCAAATTGACATGTCTACAAAGAGAAGTACTCTAGCATCGGAAAAGAGCTTGATTCCCATAAAAGTCTCATACCTAGTCTGCCGTAGCTATATACTCCCGAGGGGTAGGTATAGTAGCAGATCCTTATGAAAAGGGGTAATGAGAAACACTGAGGGATGCAGAGATGTAAAGCTATAATATCATAATGCAGAGATGTGGACCATTGAAAATCAAAGAAATGCAAAGGTGTTTGGTCAAGCATTTGAGAAGTGCTTGTTGTGCGCTAGATGACAGAGGTCGTCAATAGTTTAATATAAAGGAATAATGCAAGTCTTTATTTTTATTAACTCACCAAGTATTAACAAGAAATAAAGACTTGCTTTATTCCTTAATATTAAATGCTGTTATTTTTATTAACTCACCAAGTATGTTCCCTCTGGGAATGAGATTTCAGTGCTAGCCCACTTATGTAAACAGAAAACAGGGGGGGGCCTCTGTCACATAAATAAGGTAGTATATAGGAGTGAGGGTTCCTGGGTTCATGACTGAGCTAGTTACTCTTCTCCCAATGCAAGCTCTAGCTTGTGTCGTCAAGGCACAACCCTCTATTGTGCCGCCCTAACTTCTAAATGATAAAGGTACATCCCACTTTCGGGGTAACTTACGCTTAACGTTGGCGAATCCATGCCTGAGAAGTCTTGTTGAATGCACATTCTAAGAGGTAGAGGTTGAGGCTTGTCTCCAGCCTCCTCCTCCACGTCAAGCTAGGTTTAGCACTCACAGCCAAGCAAGGCACATCCATGTCCTTGTCCAACTGTGGGCGTGGAATCTTGTTTAATAGGTTCACATTACTTAGTTCTTGAGGGTTCACTAAGGGTTCTAGAATTGGCATTTAGGAGCCACATTTGTAGCATTTGGTGCAACTCTTGAATCTAAGGGCTATGGCATAATAGCCCACATCGGGAAGGCAGTGTCACATGGAGATGTGACACTAAGCTAGAAGTCACACGATACAACACTCGAGGCACGCCCTTTGGGGTTGTGTCATGGGTTTGTCGCCAAGGGTTGGATACTTTAGCAAACAAACATGCTTGTGCTTGCATTAGGGTGTTAAGTCTTGGGCATCCGTTAAGGGAGGTTAGGTCTTGTAACTAGGTGTGCTTTGACACACTTAGCTAGGGGAGTGTTCTCCTTGGAATTCAGGGGTTAAATAACTTAAGCTTGTTAGCAAGAGCCCTTTTGTGAGGCACTCGCAAGTCATGTACTTAGGGTTATCCAAACCTAACCTTAGGAAGTTTGCTTAGCAGAACACTCGTGTCCGCCTACGGCCACACTCGTGTCCTCACTAAGTATTAACCCTAGGTCTAGGGTATGACTTGACCACTCAAACCCTTAGGGTTAATCATGGTTCATGATACCCCTTGTCGCCCTAAAGGGGTTGTACTCCCGAATGAGAGTGATACCTCAAGGGGTAAGCGACGATGCCTTGGCTCTGTCACGGGGTATGTGTGAGACACATCTCCTTTATGGGGTTTGGGCATGAGCCTATCTAAGTCTACTAGGACAGCATCTTAAAGTCTACTTGAGTTATCCTTTAGGATTTAGGAGATGGTCATTCTAGGGACTTAGGGTAAGACTCTAAATCTTTACCTAATTGGGCCTTTAAGTCAGACTTTTAGGGTTATCTTAGAAGACTTATGTTGCTCACATAGGCTAATGACGCCAAATGGTCACTTGACAGCCACGTGTTAGCCCTTCGGATTAAAACTCTAACATCCCCAATCCATCCATAACATAAACTTACCTAAACAATTTTCAAGCATCAGATTTCATTTTTGTTTCAACACCTTCTCATGTTCTTCCCACATACACTTACTACTATATATCTCAGCCATAAGTATATAAGCAGAGGCCTTTTTTTTTTATCTAAATCCACCAAAGACTTAAAAGCTATCTTCCCTATCTCAACATTCTCACATTTGTGACAAGCACTCAACATGTCATCCAAGTCACTGCATTTGGATTACAAGGCATTTTTTGTAACAAAGCAATAGCCTCATCCAACTTGTTTGCGACCTAGAAGGTCAACCATACAAGTGTAATGCATCATAGTAGGAGTGAGTCCATATTCCATAAGCATTACCTCAAGGTACTCCCATGCTTTTTCTACCAAACATGCATGGCTACAACATTCGAGTATGCATAAAAATGTGATAACATTTGGTTGATAATCTTGATCTTGCATTGCCTTAAAAAGACTGAAAACAAAATCAATGTTCCTAAATCTACCATAACCTGCTAAGAGCGCATTCCATGTTGATACATTCCTTATTCGTGAGTGCAAATTAAACACCTCATGAGCCTCTTCCATGCTCCCACATTTCCCATAAAAGTCTACCAAAGACGTTACTACATGAGTATTAAATTCCCTTATTTCTGAATGAAACTTTCGTCCAATGGCCAAAGCCCCAATCAAACCACAAGCCTTGAGGGCAGCAAGATAAGTCACGTAATTGGGCCCACATTTGCACTTCTCTTTCATTTTGGAGAAGCAGTCCAGGGCAACAAGACCCTGCCCATCATCTGCATAGGCCATGATCAGAGCATTCCATGACACCACATCTGGCTCTTCGATACTATCAAACATGCTCCTAGCGTCTACCATGCTGCCACACTTGGCATACATGTCTATGAGCGTGCTTTGCAAGAACTGATCCATATGGCAACCAATCTCCAAATGTATCTCTCTACCTCGTTCCAAACACCTTTTCTTTCCACTTTCATCTCCATCTGCTACCAGTGACGTGCAGGCCTTGAGAGCAGCAACATATGTCATGCAATTGGGTGGACATCTGCACTCGTCCTTCATCCTTGAAAACAAGTCCAGGGCAACAAGACCTTGTGCACTGTCCGCATATCCCAGGATCACAGCAGTCCAGGACACCACGTCCGGCTCCTGGATACTATCAAACACGCTCCTAGCGTCTACCATACTGCCACACTTGGCGTACATGTCTATGAGCGTGCTCTGCACGAATTGATCCATATGGCAACCAATCTCCAAATGTATCTCTCGACCTCGTTCCAGACACTTTTTCTTTCCACTTTCATCTCCATCTGCTACCAGTGACGTGCAGGCCTTGAGAGCAGCAACATATGTCACGCAATTGGGCAGACATCTGCACTCGTCCTTCATCCTCGAAAACAAGTCCAGGGCAGAAAGACCTTGTGCACTATCCGCATATCCCAGGATCACAGCAGTCCAGGACACCACGTCCGGCTCCTGGATACTGTCAAACACTGTCCGAGCGTCTACCATGCTGCCGCACTTGGCGTACATGTCTACGAGCGTGTTTTGCACGAACTGATTCATACGGCAACCAATCTCCAAATGTATCTCTCTGCCTCGTTCCAGACACCTTTTCTTGCCACTTTCATCTCCATCTGCTGTCAGTGACGTGCAGGCCTTGAGGGCAGCAAGATAAGTCTTGGAATCGGGTGGACATCTGCACTCGTCCTTCATCCTCGAAAACAAGTCCAGGGCAGCATTACCTTGTGCTGTCCGCATATCCCAGGATCACAGCAGTCCAGGACACCACGTCCGGCTCCTGGATACTGTCAAACACTGTCCGAGCGTCTACCATGCTGCCGCATTTGGCGTACATGTTGATGAGTGTTGCTGCAACATACATGTTCGACTCGTTCCCAGTTACCACTGCCTTCTGCATGGACTCGTTTCCCCTTGTGCAGGTCTTTTTTCCTTGTACAGGACTTTACGTCAGAAAGGAGATCATGGACATGAACATTTCTGATTGCTGATTGTTGCCGCTTCATTTTCCCCCTCATTGTCGCTTTCCACCATGGATTAGACTCTTGGAAGTTGTTGACCATCCATTCCAAATAGCCATTATCAACCTGATCGATGTGCTTGACTCTATGCTTTCCAAAATCAAAACACATCTCACCGCATGGAATACACTCGAAACGACCCATGCTATGGCCGGTTCTCCAGGTATCACATCGCACATGTGGCCATGCAAAGTACCAATTATTGGACTACTTCAGGTGCTCATATTACTGTATTACTGAAGAAAGGATGCAATGTCTCTTGCTCAGCCTATAATAACCCTTGTTGCAAAATAAAAATGATATACATAAACTTTTCTGCAGTGCCGTTTCCTCTTGCGAATCGCGATGTCAATACAAAATGACACATGATATTGTTTGCACTAAGTTTGTACACTTCCATGAGCAGTACTCGCATCCTAGGGTGATAGTGATAATTATAAGACTTCTACAAAGTTACAAAATCAACCATTAAAAAACGAACCTCATCCTTTTAATCAACAACAAATAAAATTAATACATTTTTGAATTATGTTTAATATTATATCCTTAGAGTATATATCTTTAAATCGTGTGGAATCTTTTTTTTAAGAAATTATAAAAACAAAAGAGAATAATTATTTATATTCATTTTATAAGGAGGCTTGCATAGATGTCTATAATTCATAAAATGTTTGATTTAATTTCTTTTCAATCAGCTTTATAATTTTTTTTAAATGCCCAACAAATAACACTTAATAAAATTATTGATTACATTTACAACCACTTTTGAATATTAATAAATGATATAATCATTTAACACGTAATATGGATTTATAAATAAATAATTATACCAATGTAGTTTTTAATACTTTCTTCTTTTTTTAACTTAAACATTTTGATATTTTTTATTTAAATCCACTTTAATCATTATTTCATATATTTAATAACCTAAAGATGTATTGTTTATGATTAATATAAAAAAATATTCCTTTAATTTTTATTTTTGTCACTTCACTTTATGTAGCCATGGCTAAATTTAAACACTAACAACTTACTTAAAACTAATTTTAAGATAATTAATAACTTTTGTAATTTTAAATTTTTTTTCTTAAAAAACTTAATCATTATTTAAATTAATAAAAGTGAATGCTTCTACATCTATTATTATAATTGTAATATTAAGAAAATTAAGTGTTTTTCTAATAGTAATATTTTATGAATTATTAAATAGAATCTAAATATTATTAAGTAGGAAATCTAATAACACAAATGACCATAACTCATAATTAACTTAGTACATTTTTAAAAAAAAATTCATTAAAAATAAATGTGAAAAATAAGAACAATTTCATGAATAATGAAGTATGAAGTATTTTATTTTTACATATAAAGTAAAAAACTTAAAATATGATAAGGCTTGGATATTAAGTCATTTAAGAATTTAAATTTGATGTTATATGTATTTAATAATGAATTGGAGCTACAAAATAAAAATACATTTAAATAATATTTTTTAATAACTAAGATTTAATAACTTTATAATATATAACTTTCTTTTCATATTTCAATTTCAATGTTGCTATTATATAATAAAATAATTAAATTTATCAATTCAATTAATTGCACTTATATACAATAACACACGTGCAAAACATGAACTAGATTAATGTAATTTATACATACCTTAATTAACCTTATTAAGAACATTTAAATAAGATAATGCATAATTATATTTTAAATACTTTAATAATTAATATTCATCATTAATAAAATCCAACAATTGTAATAAGTTTACCTGATAATATGTTAATTATATATTACTTAAGTTTTTCTAAATTCATAATGAAATTACTTTATTGAAATGAATATTATATTATTAAAGATTTATCTTAACTATTACTATTTAAAATTTTATATCATAACCAATAAAAATGTACTATTAACATATAAAAAAACTTCTTAATTTCTAAGTTCAATAATTAAATAGTTGATAGGATTTAAAATTGTCACAATTTTAATACACTAATGGTTACCTATATAATGATGTTATATAAAATAAAAGCTTATAAATATTAATTGGCTACTTCAAATTAGAAACCCATTTCAAAATAAATAAATTCATTTATAACTAAAGAATACATTCATTAAAATTTCCCTTATTACAATTATGCCAATAAGGAATATAATTCCAATTTTATTTTATTTATGTTGGTACATATATCATATAATTTATTTGATTGCTTAACCATGGACTAACATCCTAATTATGTTTCCCACTACATAATATAAATAAATATATGCATTCCGCATTCATACATAATATTTAACTATTTCTTATAAAATTATGTTTTTATGTATGTAATAATAATACTTCGCATGTACGTATGTACGAGTATTTGCATGAATGTATAGGAATTGTTTACTAAATGGTGAAATATTCTTCCCTAAAAATATGCTAAGGAATATCCGTTTTAATATCAAAATATACTAACGAATATTCAGATTCAATATCTATAGGAATATGCTAAAGAATATCCAGATTCAACACGTTAGCATAGAGGCATGGCAAAGCTACTGGGTCCATTATCAGTGGCATTTGGGGATCTACAGGCTGCAAAGGAGTCGTTCGTGCAGCCGCCACTGCTGCGATTCTACTATCCGTGTAAATTCAATGGCGGCTCATGCTGGCAGAAATCGTCATGGCTGCCCTCCCCGGCGTATGCATATGGGTACGTCAGCAGCGTTTCCCGCCCAAATACAGCGATTCGGAAGGCTTTCACATGGTTTCTATCGTGTAAGTGTCCAATGTCTGGATATAATCTTTAATAATATAATATACATAGTGTAAACACACACACTATGTATGTACACACACGCTATTGTGGCTTGGATGCAGATGTTTTGTATGCAATTCTATTGCCCGTTGCGTCTATTTCAGCAGCTGTGTCGAAACCAATTTTGACAGAAGAGGATGAGAATAAGAATGAGCGTTTCCTGTGGTTATTTTTTCCCACGGCTTATGGGCTTGTAGAGCAACTTACAGTGCTTTTTGTTCGGATTTAGCTTCATATGGATACAGTTAAGTGTATACACACATACTGCAGGTATTATATGTGATATATTCTCTGGGGGTGAATATATGGCAGTTGTAATAGCTCCTGAACACTTGGATGGATCTGCAAATATGGCTTGCTTCATTGATAATGATGGAACGAAACAATGGGTACAACACAGATATCCGAATAGTCCAGGCTCCAGGGAAATCCCATTAGAGGAACGTGGCAATCAACTAAGACAGGTCTCTCTCCTCTCTCTCTCTCTCTCTCTCTCTCTCTTCTCTCTCTCTCTCTCTCTCTCTCTCTCTCTTCTCTCTCTCTTCTCACACACACACACACACACACACACACTTTCATATACACAACTTGTGCAGAGAGCAAAAGAGATAGAAACCGTTCTCAACGTTGTTGAAGGTTTAAACAATGGTGTAATTAAATCCAACTTATGGAGTGGAAGGACTAAACTCGACATAAACATGTTTCGAAATAGGATCGATTTCGACCGAGTAGCAATTGCTGGACATTCCTTTGGTGGAGCAACCTCTATTATAGCTGCTGGCATTTTTGACCGTATTCAGTGCTGCCTTGGTTTAGATGTTTGGTGGGAACCTATAGAAAGGTGTGTGTGTGTGGTGTGTTTGTCTGTGTGTGTGTTAGAGAGAGAGATAAAGTAAACTTTCACATTTACAGCGCGCGTGTTCATATATATTAGGTATGCTTATGATTGCAGATACACTATGAAAAGGTATCTGGTAAGGTCCCCGTTCTTTTATTGAACACGGAGAAGTTTGATTGGAGTTCCTTACGTGAAGCTCGTTTGATTTACTTAAATGCTAGAGCTGCAGCACATAAGGATGGTGAGCCTTTGGAAACTAAGCTTGTTACCATTAAGGTATGCCATTATTACACATAACTGTGTGTGTGTGTGATACTCTGTTGCCGATAGTCAAGTGTTCAATCCATTATTTATGTACAGGACACTCGACATCAAGACCAATCTGACTTTCCACTCTTTCTACCTGGTATCTCCAAGAAACTGAAGTAAGCGACGTATATTACGGAGTATATAGAAATGTACTCTCTGCGTGTGTGTGTGGTGCAGAACACATTAAATAACATAATATAATATAACAGGTTGTCTGGGGATCTTGATGTACAACTAGCTAAGGACATAAACAGTAGAGTTTGCATACAGTTTTTGCAGAACCACCTCCCACGTTCAGGTAGGTAGACCGACCAAAAATATGGTTAGCACACTAATGATGGTTATTGTAGGTGGGAAATATCCTATATATTTTCATCCTGTTGAGAGTGATACAAAAGTACTTGGTCTCCCAGACATTTAAAAAGGGATACAAAGCTTAAAATTACTCTTTATGTACATGAAATAAGTATCTGTTTTCCCACCTATATATTTTCATCCTGCTGAGAGTGATACAAAGTACTTGGTCTCCTCGTAGGATAAAAAAACATCGCCGCCCGTGGGGCTCGAACCCACGACCACAAGGTTAAGAGCCTTGCGCTCTACCGACTGAGCTAGGGCGGCTACTTGTGATCCATTATCAAATATATCCATGTGAACTGAAGAAACGTACACTGTTACTTAAAGTTTCTAGACGTGTTATATTCGAATGTGGTATAAAGTGTTATTTACACCAGACTATTAGGAGATAAAATCATATATATATATATATATATGAAGGTGTATATATGTACAGACAAGTCACAGAGTAATGCGGACTTAGTTTACTTGTTCAATTTGGAATTTGCTTGTGCAAAGCTGACTTCCGTATTCTGGATTTGGACAGTTGCAAGCCGCAGTGAAGCTGGCTCACTGTGTAGTAGTCGAGGGAACGGTGGTTCTGGAACTTGAATATTCTCCTCTAGCATCTGTACCACCTTGCTCATGCTCGGCCTAGAGTTCGGATCCGGCTGAATACACCAAAATGAAACTCTGAGAACCATCTCAAACTGCACCCAGTCAACCGTGTCCGATATCTTCGGATCTGCAATGCTGCATACATCCCCTGCTACATACCTCTGAAATGCCCAGACCGGGAAGTACCACTTATCTGTGCTCAAAGCAGAGGTTGTGAAGAGAAACTTGTCCCTCCCACTCATTATCTCTAGCAAAACCATTCCAAAGCTGTACACGTCTACTTTAGAAGTGATCGACGTATTACTGATCCACTCCGGTGCCATGTATCCACGTGTTCCTCGCACCGTGGTAATGCTCAGGTTGTCCCCTCCTTTTGAACAAGCTTGGCAAGACCGAAGTCCGCCACCTTCGGACAGAAGTCCTCGTCCAGGAGGATGTTCTGCGGCTTGATGTCGCAGTGAAGAATGCACTCCCTGCATTCTTCGTGTAGGTAAGTAATACCTCTTGCAATGCCCAGTACAACCGCAAACCTCCTCTTCCAGTCGTGAAAGTTTCTGTCTCCATCCAGATCCAGATCCTCTACATCCACGTCACTGAACAACACTTTCTCGAGGGAGCCTCTGGGCATAAACTCGTACACTAACAACCTCTGCGTCCCTTCTGCACAGTAGCCCAACAGTCGGACAAGGTTTATGTGGTGTATGTTCCCCAGCGTGGCGACCTCTGCCCGGAACTGGCTTTCGGCTTGAGTAGCGGCTTCGATGTTCTTCACAGCTATAACCGTGCCAGAGTTGAGCACTCCCTTGTACACAGTTCCAAATCCGCCGGACCCAAGCTTGTGCTTGAAGAAGTTGGTGGAAAGCTCCAGCTGATGATACGTGAATCTCGTTAGCGACCCGTCGACTTCCATAGATTTTCCAATGTCACGGATCCTGGAACGGTAGTACAACACCAGTCCGAGTACGAGAGCCGAGAACACGACGAACTCTCCGACTGCAATAGACACAACGGCAGCCGGCGACAATTCACCGTCCCGATTTTTTACTAGCGTGTACACTGCAGTTTGTACATTGTTGGTGGCATTGACGTCTGTGTTGAAGAACTTGTCCAAAGTTCCTGTGGAGGCCGGCACTGTGGTGTCCGAGGTGGAGACTTTGATGAAGAACATGTTGTTTTGATCAGCACCTTGCACACCGTTGAATAAGCGTCTCTCCCCGTTGGTGGTTCCTTTCTGGAAGCAAAGACCAGAGCCCTCCAGCTTATATCCAACACCGAGACAATTGCAGTCCGCTGAGCAGCGAGCTTTGCAGCCATCGAGAGATGTAATTGCCGGATTGTATTTATAGTCATTGAAAGGGTAATCGGCCCGGTCGAGACGCACATAGTTATAGCTAGAAAGCGTTGCAGTCTATGGGAACATTATACTGGCAGCCTGTTGAGAAGTCTTTTGCGTGGAAGCCTGGGGGACAAGTGCAAGTCGCCTGTGGCTTATACGTGCATAGCCCGAACTCCCACAGGCGGTATGAATGTGCATTCCCGAGTAATGCTTGCCAAACGATATTCCACGTCCCGTTTGAGCTCGTCTTGCTGTAGATACGCAGGTTACCATTGGGTTCGAGTTTCAGCCGCCTGGCATACACATCCGAAGAAGCATAATCCAGTGCGTATACGTATGAGTTGTCGAATTGGCCGTTATAACCAAGCATTTCCAGTGGCATCCATGAACACCATGATTCCTGTGGAGTTTAGCACCAGCCTTGGAGGCTTGGAGTTCTTGGGACTGTCGTAATAGTTAAACTTTGAATTGGTTTTGCTCCAGTAACTCTTGTTCTCCGGAAACGCGAGGGATCTCAGGCCGACCAGGTTGAGGTCCATGTAGAGAATGAACCGTCCTGAACGGAGTGTCTTGTTTCCCTCTAACGGCTGGTCCGGCAGGAGTGTATCTGTTGGTGAGTTAAAACTTTGCCACAACGCTACTCCATCCTCTGTTGCCTAACACAAGGTTGCCATTGTCTTGCATTGTCAGATTAAAACAAGCACTGTTTGGGCATTTTGCCATCTCTAGTGCTTGTTTATCTGAGTCATGCACGACTAAGGAATCGTTTTGTAGCAAAACTTGGGCATTCTTAGTGAAATTAAGTACCTCTCTCCTGTCGTCCGTGATGCCCCACACAAGTGTTCTCTCGAGCGAGTTCTTGTACCATATTCCGAGACTATAAGTGCCTTGTGTGTGTTGGTTCTCGGAGAAACCGAAGAGGAAGCCATTGTTTGTGTCAGGGGATGATAGAGTTTGTTCGAGAGTGAGTGCTTGGCCTACTTGGAGAACCGATTGTGCTTGGGAGAGTGAGATACTTAAGAAGAGATATAGAAACAAAGGATAGACACCCATATGGAAGAAGAAACTGAACATTGTTCAAAAAGAAGCAGCAAACAAAGCGTTTTAAGCTAACAAGTCAACAATCAACAGTTATTAATACATTCGTGGAAGTCACCTGCGCAGCTAAATATGAACAATGGTCGAAGCCGTGTTGAATGACTGATATATGTGTGGATATATGAAGCTAAAAACGTTGCTCGATCATTCCACCTTAAAGTTAATCTATCACAACCTCTTCAGTAATGACACATACATAAGAGTTTTATATCCTTATTGCAGTCGATCTAGGAGAGGCCAATAATGTAACATGCACAAACTGTGGTGGATCTTACACCATTTTCAATACAATCGTCTATGTCCCAAGGAGAAGAAGAGCTAACAACACAGGCGATATATGCTTAAACTTATACATATGTTAAAAGCAATACTTAAACTTAATCATGCTTATGTATGTAGATAACGTTTCAAAGTTCTTTTAGATTCACACAAAACGATGTATGTTTTTATTCTGTTATTAACGATTGTGCAGTTTATAAATTTAAAGATATTTCATATGTATGTGACAATGTTAATATATTTATTACTATGTACTATTTATTTTATATTCAAATATATGATAAGCTGTTATATGTAAGAGTAAGTTCATATTTTTGTAACAAATACATAATAACATATTTATTTTATAAAATGAAAGCGAAACCTAAATATAATTTTTAATTAAACTCCAATTGACTAACATATTACTGGTGGTTTATTTCACAAGATTATAATCTACGGCTGATGATTTATTTAACAAGATTAATAATCTGCTTGTTGAAGGTTTATTTTACAAGATCAATAATTTAGCGTATATAATTCTTTAGAGTTGTCTTCTTCTTTTTTAATTACCTTTTTGATTATAAAGATCGTATTTTATATTTTTTATATTTTAATTAATTAACTAAAAACTGAATAATTCTTTATTAGAACTTTGGTTTTGATTATATTCTATATGTGACTTTTCTTATAATACAGGCAACTTGATCGACCAAAGTCGTTAGAAAACCCGCCGTGTCATATTATCAACTAAATATTTATTAATTTGTATGCGAGGTAAACATACGTATAGCATGGTTTATGTGTAAATTTATATTTATATACATAAATTTGTACATTTTATCATGTTAAAACGATATATGAATTTATATAAACCTCCAGAATTTTCTACTAATCAAAATCTTATAAAGTCCTAAATAAAAATTGAAGCATATATTTACATTCTATGAATATTCTTCCGGTTAAGTAGCAGAACATATCCTGAAAGAATATCCGAGAATCTCCGGATACACAGTATATTCTACATAATATGCTTAATGTCGGGAGAAATTTAAATGCAAAAAGGCCCCTGTTTCCCAGGAATTTAATCCTGGAAAACAGGGGCCCAAACATTTCATCATCGTCACCTTCTACTCTTTCCACTAATAATAAAACACAAAAATAATAATAAATAAAAACCTTCTCTTCTCAATGTTGAAACGGACACGACTCACCATTTCTACAATACCCTTTACCCTTTTGAAAAAACTTGCATGGGTCTCTTTTTTAGACCTGCTCCACGGCGGCCCCTGGGCCGCTGGACTCCTATGCGAGCCCCATCCGTTGTCGTCGGACCTCGGACTCGGGTTGTAATCCGATCTCGGACTCGGGTTCCCCCATTCGCTTCTTCGTCCTGGAAGATAAACCAATTTATTTATATATTCATGTGTGTGCGCGCGCGCGTGCAGAGAGAGAAAGAACATAATACAATCGTATGTGTATATATAGCTAACATGCACATCGCACATATTTAAGTGCATATATACTCGTACAGTAAAATGCACATATACACGTAGATACATACTGTATATATATATCGAGAGAAATTTTAGGCATATGTGTCTATAGATATATACTGATACATCTGAGATGTGCACTACCGTCGTGATGTATAAATAATATAAATAAACTGTACATTTGAGTATATATTAAGTAATTGTGCTAAATAAAACCTTACAAAATAATAGCATCTATGATGCTTAACTAATGGTTATAATTATGTATTATACATTCCATATATACATACTGACCTTCCCACGATCTGTCCGCATGGACAGGAGCTCCAAATGCTGGTGGAGGAACTGCAGGAGGATAATGCAAAGCGTCCACAAGTAAAATTCCTTGTTCTTTCGTCTGACCAGCCCTGGATTCATACTCTTATAAGAATCTCACGTCCAGAGAGAGAGAGAGAGAGAGAGAGATACCTCCAGATCCTCAAGTCGTTGGGGAAAAGCCCAGTTGCACTCCATTTACGAAGTTGCTCAAAGGAAAAGGGGCCTTGAACAGTACCTGTTGGATCCTGATAATACCACGCCTTTTCCCTTTCTATCATCTCAGGTGACATTTGAACTGGGGGAGGGTGACGAGGTGGTGGCGGTGCGTGTACTTCAATTCTATGCCTTGATTCACCTGCAATCACATATGTCATTCATAGATAGACGCCAAACACAACGTGGAAGACGATGATACAGAGAGATACTACTTAGGTATATAATGCCATATATGTAAGCATGTTGAGGCGAGTAATACTTTATGATATTTTCACGAACAGATAATGGGAGATGTTTAGTTATACTAGGTTGTGGGTGTGTAGAGAGGGGACGGAGGGGGGTTGTGACTTGTTTACCGTTTGGTGTACCTTGTTTACCGTTTTGTCTGTCGTTATCCCACCCACGATCGAAATTGTCCCTCTTCTCCCAACCTCCACGATCATAGGTGTCCCTTTTATCCAAGGAACGATCGAAACTGTCCCTTTTTCCACTTGAGTGGCTTCCCCAACTGTCCTGTCTTGTGTACGTTGGTTCTGTTCTAGTTTTCTCTCTTTTTGGTTCCCCACCAGGAGACTTATCCGATGTATCACCTGCGGCTGCAATGTATATGTCTCGGTACTATGTCTCGAGGAGAAATACAAATATAGCATCAATATATATGAGGTGTTAATATTTGCGTATAATCTGGCTTACAATATACAAGCCTTCTACATACAAAATACGTGCATAATGGCGTAACTTATGTCATAGAACAGAAATTTGCACGCGCACACGGACACGCACACACACACACACAATACATGAAATCTGTACAAACATAAGAAGAGCATTTGATAAAAATATAAGATATCTGTGTTCAATTAAGTATATAATGGATTATACTTAAAAATACGGTTGTCAGGAACATGGTTTAAAAATGTATGAGACGAATGTAGTACGTAAGATATCTTGGTGTGTGTGTGTGTGTGTGTGTCTCTCTCTCTCTCTCTCTCTATATATATAGTGGGTAGATGCATGTCCATAAAACCCACATAATTTTTAGCCTTGAGTGCATACGCAAGACACAAACACACGCCAACGGAATGCATACTTTGAACAGTAGCGGTCTGCTCCTCGCTGGACTCGTAATCAGGATCCATGGTAGGGTCTGCCTCAATTGTGGGCGCTTTACTTAACTCCTTCATTCGATAATCTGCATTCCCCAGTTTCTGTAACTTCTCCACGCATTCCCTCAGCGTGCACAAACAATTGGAATTAAGGAAGACGTATGTATATGCATATTTTACAAGTTTATACATCAGAGTATCTTGTATGCTTATATATGTAAGTGTGTCTATGTTAATGTGTCTAGCAGTAATGTGTATATGTATATCGGCTACTGCATGTAACTAAAATAGTAAAAGGATATTCCTTCTTTCGTCCCGTCTCATTCGCCCGGTCTCGGAGAGCACTCAAACGCAACGTTTCTGACTCAAACCACTATAGAACGATCGTTAGTGGGAACGAATGCAAAATAGCTTCCATGTGACATTCAATTAAAGGGTACAAGCATAGGATGTTACAATGTCATGTGGCAAGGGGGGCCTATTCTACATTAGTGTAATAGACACACGCATCCCGCATACACGCACATGCACACAAATAACTAATACGCATCCATATATATACTTACATCGTTCAATTTGGCCTCTCGTATTAACAGAGCCTTCTGTTCCAACTCTCCCTGTAATCCATACATACATGAGTTATAAAAAGTAGGGTACAAGACTGACGGATAACATACCACTGTCGGTGCCCGAATGAAGCTACACCTTATGCTCTGTCTCAAACGCTTACATTCATCCTGTCGAAGAATAAGTATAAATTTGTTGGATATAATATAAACTATGTAATTAGATACATGAACATATATACATAAAAAGTTTCCCCATTATTTTATTATCATTCAAATATGGACGTGTCATGTTCTCACATACACATACCTCAGTGAAGTCCTGATTAGAAACTTGGTCTACTGTAACGTCCTCCCTTTTCTGCAAGTTCTGAATTTCCAATAACGTGTTTGTCATCTTTTTCCCTGCCTTGTACTCTTCAGCCTGCTGTTTAATACCTAAAAATACACAAACTGACGTGTTAAACATGTATTCACGAACACGTAGATATGGTTTTCATTAACTGAAATGTGTGCGTGCGTGCGTGCGTGTGTATGTGAAAAAACATGGTTGCATTTCACATTTTAACACATCCACGACCATGTCTATATGTATGGAAGTATCGTAAAAGCACGATTGAAAAGTTAGTACAGCTGTACTAACTTTTTTATGATTAAGTATAGCATAAATAAATACATGTGTGCATAGCCTCACATAATCTGTTTATAAATTACAGATACATATAACATAAGGAGTTATTCCAATAGACGCACGCACGCACATAGCGCTTACCAACAATCTGAACAATTCTGTAACACATTTCATTCCTGTTGATCATGCCTGGGACTCTAATCCTCACAAAAGTGCCCACCACCTTTTGCTCAAACTGTGGATCCCCAAGCATATCCTCTAACAGAGCTCTCCTTAAATAAACCAGATTAACGTTGTGTTGGTTAATTGCCGCAAACTCATTATTATCCGGCTTCGTAACACTACTCTTCTTCTTAACTTCCCCTTGGCATCTACAGTGTTAACTAACATTATATATAATCCATCTAAATACAATAACATTTCCAATATAAATAACTCCTTACTAAAGCACTCTATAGATATCTGATATATATGCAAAACGCATATATATGCATGTATGTATTATGTATGTATACATATGTACACGCTACCTTTCAAGCACTATATGAAGCTAGACAGTAGTGACAGATTCGCAACGTAATACATGCATAATAATATAATAAACATAAGAGCAATATAGAAATGCTTCTGTTATATGGTACATTAATAATGCAGGTAAACTGTTAATAAGGTACACGCCTGTATATTACATCTCTTGCTCCGACCCCGTTCTCGGGGTAGAATACATTATCATCCACAAAGCTAAAGAAGATACACATACTAAAAGGTTACCATATTCGCTGCATATATAATGTATACACATACATAGAGATATACCATGTATATAAACTATATAGCACGTACATAGTAAGTAATATATAAAACGATACATGCATATGCACATATACCAATTATATGACATTTTGTTAAGTTTTCATTTTAATAACAAATAATGTATATGTATATACATACATACTCTTGTGTATCTACATGCTTACCATCGTCAGTTTCCTTGGCTTGTTCCTGTGCTGCCTGGGCCTTTTTTGTGGTGGCCTTTACAAAATGATAGTGCATATACTTCATCATTCCACGGTGTGTAATTTTCTTCTTCCCAAATAACTTTTCAAGATACTCGTCACACCTGATACCATGATACATGAATATCGTGTATACTTCTATATATAATGTTAATTTGAATGTAAATGGATACCATAATATATAAAGATACGCATAATACATACCGTATGATGGTCTTCTTGCGTGGATTCTGAAGCTTATTCGTCTTGATATGCTCCCAAAGGAGTTTGTTGACAACATAAGGCTTTAATCTCTCATCAGGGTTTAAGTTCATGTGCTTAAGAAAACTCTTGAGCTCTTTTGATGCCCATCCATCAAACTCTGTAGGCCTGTATGCATCCCCTTCATCTTCCTCCTAAAAAATACAGGGTTATATGACATGACATACCGATAGTCAACATACATATACATATATACATACTCGTTACTTCATGTACAAAATATTGTCTAACTAAGAGTAGTCGGTCTATGCGACAACAATCGATATGTCATAAATAATATGATAATCTGTTACAGCAATATAAGTATGAAATAATCTGATATAGCTATATGAGGACAAACGAGTATGATATGAATCAATATTATCACATTGTTATGAGATGTTTTCTCTGATTGGGTGGTAATACATGTCTGTGTGCGTGTACCCATAATGTTTACCTCTTCCGGCTCTTCGTCCAACTCATCTTCGTCCTGTTCCTTCTGCTCTTTGTTTATTGTGCATTTAACCTCGTTAAGATTGTTTAACACCTTTGTCTTCTTCTCTCTCCTTTTCGGAGAAACATCTTCATCGTCCGGTGCTGAGAAAAATTCAGAGTTGTATATAATAACTCAATACTATACATAATATATGTATAAATATTCCATTTGTTGATTAAAGTTATGATAAGTTCCGATTACGATATTACTCGCAACTAGATTTATTTATTAGTACCAGGTGCTTCTGATTCGGAGCTCCAACCCTCTTCGTCATCACTATCTGCTGCAGATGTCGTCGTGTTGACAAATTTGCCTTCGTTGTCAAGCTCGGGCAGTCTAATAGACAGCTTCGACTTTAAATGCTCCCAGTACTCCTTGTACAGGTACTCGTATGTTTCCTGATCGTTAAAATCGACCGGTGTCTACATGAAATTAAAATTTGTACCAGTTAAGTAACAGATACTACACAAACAGAGGCTATGCACCCGTTTATCTTACCCCGTCTGGCTGAACGGATTCATTACATTCGATCATCTTCACGAGTGGTATGCACTCTTCACAAAGGCCTTTCTTCCTTCCCAGTAGAGAAAGCCGTGCTGTTTTACACAGTTCGCACAGTAGGCTTTCGGACATGTATGGCATCGGATGCTCGACTTCTTGTTGCAACCACAACAAAAATGCCACCCTATAACCAACAATGAATAATTTGTTAGAAAATATCTATATCAGCTTGATATATATGTTAAAAACATGATAACATACCACAGAGCCAATTCCCTTTCTTCCTGAAAAATTCCTCGTCCTTCCAATGCAACTGAGATGATATGCCTTCGGACAAGACCTGAACGCATACAGAATAATGACTGGTAAAGCGCATCTAATAATATATTCTTCTATTACGTCTCGCTATATGTATGATATCATATAACAGATACTAACCTTTGATCACAAAGAACAAGATCGCCACCATCAAAGCAAACAAAACAGACATCGTCTTCTTCCTTGCGAGCAGAAGATTTGGGAGTAGCCTTTCTACCACGCTTTTTACGACCTTCCTGAGGAGATCCTCATGAGCCCTCTTTTTATCATTGGGCTCTACCTTAACACACACATCCTGCATAACCTGATCACAATCTTTCTCTGCCGCTTCAAAAAGCTCCATCTCCCGTTGTAGCTCTGTCTTCTCCTGTTCCTGTTCAATTTCCATGGAATCCTTGTTTTTGATATCTACGATTTCTTCCTCGTTTGCGGCACCCTTGCTATCCACGTCCTGTTTCTGCTCCTGTTTAGCTACTTCCTGTACAATTTCGCTGAGATTTTCCCCCAAAATCTCATCTTTAGTTTCATCCCCAATTTCTGTGTTAACTCCTCTACTGCATCCATACCTGCAGCCGACATCCTCAAAGAACCCTCTAAGAATCTTGATTCTTTCTATGAACCCTCGCAGAGAAAAAAAAACAAAACGATATTACGCTACCTCGCCGTTGCTCGCCATAGTGCCTTCTTACTTCGCCATAGCTGACCTGTCTCCTTCTTCCTGCTGAGGCTAACAAATGTGTGGACTGGAGCTCCGAATTAGGGCTCTTACCCTAAAGAATCAGTACGGCCTTCACCTTGTACGTCAATCGGAACGAATATCCTTTTTATTTGCTATGTAAATATAAATATATATATATATATATATATATATATAAAAGTTATAAATAATGACACATTATATGTTTTCAAAGTTAAATCTTATTTAGTCATACGATTACCAACTCTTTTTTAATAAAGATTTAAAATTATTACATATAGATAAAAAAAGATAAATATTTAAATATATTTTAAGAAATATATTAAAGTACGGTAAAAAATTCATATGTAGTAAAGTTAAATAATAATAATAATAAAGAATTTTGTTTTATCATGGTTAAAGTTGCCCACCAAATTATAAGAATATATATTTTTAAGAAATCTTTTTTAAGGCTAATGATGTCATTAATCATATTATAATGTAACCTATGTATTTACCGTATTTACCTTATAATATATATTAAAAATATAATAATGTTTAAAATTAAATTTAATGTTTTTATGAATATACATATAAATAGATAGATAGATAAATTAAGTATTTTTATTGAATGATATAAAGTACTATAGTATAAATAATGTTACTTTTATACAATAATAAATTGTATGAAATAGATATAAATGTAGTTATAATTTTTTTAAATTTTAATTTTTTTATATATTATTTTTAAGATATAGAAAAGATCTTTAATAAAGCAAATTCCTTTTTTTTAAATTGTAAAGATTTTTTAATTAAATCATGTTAATACGAAGAATCTTTATTAATTATAAATGAGTATATTGATGTGTTTCTTAAATTTTATTCTTTTTAAATTATAAAGCTTATTATTATAATGTGGTAGTAATTTTTATATAAAGATGATAAAGTATACTCATAAATCATTTATAATAATGCTTATTGAATTTTTAATTATATATTTATGTTGTTATCGTGTGCATAATATACTTTATATGTATGTATACATAATTTAAATAAATTAAAAATAATATTATAAATTCAAAATATACATTTTATTATTTATCCCATAAAATTAATGTTTTAACTTGTTAATTTATGTCACAAAATAAGTTATTAATTTTATTAATCAGACATAAGAAGTAAATTAAATAAAATTTTCTCTTATGTTTATTAATTAAAATTTTTAAAATTGTTGATGTGACATATGTAATAATAAAATTTTATATTTATAATTTTTATAAAAACATAAATATTATACTTAATTTTTAATACATAAATTTAATTTTTTAAACTATTAAGGTATTAATTTTTACATTTTTATGTGACAGATAAATTTAATGTGAATGCCTTTTATAAATTCAATTATATTAATTAAAATTATAAATTTACTTAATTAAATAATATAAACATTTAAAATGACTATTATAATACTATAGTGATATATTATTATTTCATATTAATGTAATTATACAATCTAGTAAAGAAAATGATGTATTATATAATATATTGATTCTTATTACATTATTTTTTATAATATTTTGCTATATTATATGTAACTAAAGTATTTTAAAATTAAGCTTCATTGAGTTTTTAATTTTACTTGATTATGTTATTAAATAATATAATACTTTTTTGTAAATGTTTTAATGATGAATGCAAGTGATATGAATATATTAATCATGTGATTAAAACTTATTGTTATAATTTAAAAAAAATTATAAAACCCATCACAATTGCGATCTATAGTAAATTAAAATTATATAATACATTAAATATAAAATAATATTATAAAAACTTTATGTTTTTAATATAATTTTATAAATAAGAAATTGTAAACAATATAAAATTCAAAATCGTTATAAACATACACTTATTATAATAACTAAAACAAATTAAAACTAAAGTATTATAAGATTATGATAATAACTTTTTATTAATTTTTAAAAATTTGAAGTTTAATAATAAATTTTTATTTAAATATTTAATAAAAATTTATTATTAAGGTCATATCATATAAAGCATAAGTAATTGTCACAATCTTAAATATACATTTGTAAAAGTCTAAGTATATGTTTTTATATATTAAAATAATAATGAGTATATATATTATATTTAGCATTAAAATTTATTAATAAAAATATCATTGACAAAAAGTAAGGATAAAATAAAGATTATAATACATATACACTTATATACATAAATATGTTGAAAAAAAAAATTTCTTAATAAAAGATAAATACAAAGGAACTTATTACAAACATATTACAAATATATAAAACTTTTTTTATTACAAACATTGAAACAAAATAACAACTTTTTTGATTATTCTTATTTAAGTTAACATTAGTGTATATTTAGTTATATATCTTTGCATGTGCACAATTTATTATAAATATATAATAATTAACTGAAAATATATAAAAGTAATATTAAAAGATTACATGTACAAAATTTCTCATCTTTATATATTAAAGAGCAACGTTATATTATATATAATATAGTATATTGTACTTAGTTAAATTAATTTATGTTTATTTATAATAATAAAACTTTTCTAATTTACTTTTATTTGATCTTACCATTTAAAAACATTTATTGTTAATCATTAACATATTTTAAAGTATACATTACTTTTACTTTTAGTTTGTTTTAAAAAATTATACTTGTATAGATTAAAATTAAAAAAGATAAATTTTTTTTCTAAAAAATGTCGAATTTTTACTTAATTAAGTACATAAAATAAATTTATTTTAAACTTTTATTTCTAAAACAAGTTACATGAACATGTATAATACATATGATAAATTTATTATCAAAGTAAAAAGTTAATATTAATATTTATTAACTTATAATTTTAATTATAATAATTAAGTGTTTAAAGAATATATTTATTTATAAAAGATAGATTATTTTACATTTTAACTACATTATAATTTATTTATATTAACTAATGCATATGTGTCATAGTTTTTACTATGACTCAACCCTTTACTTTGGACGTTGACTGTTGTTACCTACTGTACTATGTTGATAAGCCCTAGGTGTAGAAGAAACAGGCCCGCTTAGTGCACTTGGATATCTAGTGATGGTCCGGCCGGGTGTCATTAGGTATTTGCAAGAAACTCTGGGCGAAGCTAGCACTTCCATCTAGAAAACTCTTACCTTGGTTTTCCGTGTCCCGGTTGGATTAATGGCTAGTTCCGGTGAGTTCGGCATGTCGGATATGCTTAGAAAACCCTAGGTTTGACAGGTTAGGGTTTAGGGTCGATGGATAACTCACCAAGTATGTTCCCTTTGGGAATGAGAATTCAGTGCTAGCCCACTTATGTAAACAGGAAAACAGGGGGGGGCCTCTGTCACATAAATAAGGTAGTATATAGGAGTGAGGGTTCCTGGTTCATGACTGAGCTCGTTACTCTTCTCCCGGTGCAAGCTTTAGCTTGTGTCGTCAAGGCACAACCCTCTGTTGTGCCGCCCTAACTTCCAGATGCCAGGGTACGTCCCACCTTCGGGGTAGCTTACCCTTAACGTTGGCGAATCCATGCCTGGGGGTCTTGTCAGAATGCACGTTCCAAGAGGCAGGTTGAGGCTTGTCTCCAGCCTCCTCCTCCACGTCAAGCTAGGTGTAGCACTCACGGCCAAGCAAGGCACATCCGTGTCTTGTCCAACTGTGAGCGTGGGATCTTGTTTGACAGGTTCATGTTACTGGTTCCTGAGGGTTCATTGAGGGGTTCTAGAGTTGGCATTTAGGAGCCACGTTTGTGGCACTTGGTGCAACTCTTGAATCTAAGGGCTATGGCATGATAGCCCAATCATGGAAGGCAGTGTTACATGGAGATGTGACACTAGGCTAAACGTCACATGGTACAACGCCCGAGGCACGCCCTTTGGGGTTATGTCATGGGCTTGTCGCCAAGGGGTTGGATACCTTAGCAAATAGACACTTGCTTGCACTAGGGTGCTAAGCCTTGGGCATCCGCTCAAGGGAGGTTAGGTCTCATAACTAGGTGTGCTTTGGCACACTTGGCTAGGGGAGTGTTCTCCTTGGAATTCAAGGGTTGAACAACCTAAGCGTGTTAGCAGGAGCCCTTTCGTGAGGCACTCGCAAGGTCATGTGCTTAGGGTTATCCCAAACCTAGCCTTAGGGAGTTTGCTTAGCAGAACTCGTGTCCGCCTACGGCGCACACTCGTGTCCTCACTAAGTACTAGCCCTAGGTCTAGGGTATAACTTGGCCACTCAAACCCTTAGGGTTAGTCGTGGTTCAGGGTACCCCTTGTCGCCCTAAAGGGGTGTACTCCCGGATGAGGGTGATTCCTCAAGGGGTAAGTGACGATGCCTTAGCTCTGTCCAGGGTATGTGTGGAACACACATCTCCTTGATGGGGGTTAGGGCATGAGCCTGTCTAGGTCTTCTAGGCAAGACCCTAAGTCAACTAGGGTTACCCTTAAGGGTTTTTGGGGTAGACACTCTAGGGGAGACTTAGGCTAAACCCTAAGTTAACTAGGGTATCCCTCAAGAGTTCTGGGGGCAGACATTCTAGGGAGACTTAGGCTAAACCCTAAGTCTCGTCCACTTGGGCATTAGAGTCTAACCCTAGGGGTCGTTGGGGTTGTTCTGGGAAACTTAGCGTTGCTCACACAGGGTGATGACGTCGAATGGCCATCTGGCAGCCACGTGTTGCCACGTGTTGGCCCTTGGGTTAAAACTCTGACAATATGCATGTGTAGTATGTAATTGTGTATTTATGTAAATAAGGTACTTGTACATATTTGTATATATAAAAGATTAATTAAAAGATTAAGGGTGTTTTCCCATATCCAATTAACTTAAGAGATAACTGAAGTTATTATTTTCACACTAAGTCAATTAAGTTAATTCTTAATTCAAAGAATTATTTATTTTTTAACTGAATCTTTCTTAATTGAGGTCCCTTCACATATTATTGACTTAATTAATAATTAACCATGCTAGTCAGGTAAATATTACTAATTTATATTGATCAATTTTGGTGCCCATAAAAAATAGAATTATCAATTAAGAATTTTATAAAGCAAAATTGAGTTGTAAGGTAATTACCATGGTATATTCTAGAAGTTACTAGAAGTTACTAGAAGTTACTAGAGATATTTATGGTCTGGCTAAATCCTTGATAGGATAGTCCAAATATAGCTAGAATATACCTTTTCCTTTGTATATATAAACCTGACCTTGAATACAAAGGATATCTGAGTTTTCTGTCTTTTCGTATATTTACTGTGTTGTGTCTCGGGGTTCTCACACTGGTGGAGAAGTCGGGCAATTTGTGAGAGAAGTTTCTTTTGATCTTCTTTTTTTTATTTTTTTCAATCTTTCCTTTTTTTTTTTCTTTTCTTTTTTTCTTTCTTTGTTTCCTTTCATACGATTCTTATGGAGCAACAACTTTTGGAACAACTAATTCGCATCACACACCAGCATGAACAGCTCCTTCAACACTTGCAAGTTCCAGTTCTAGCTCCTACTCCTCAATCAAACCCACGTGTACGACCTCAACCTTTTCGAGGTGCGCCGGGTGCAGATGTTCACCATTGGTTGGCTCATTTCATCAATATTGCCACATATCATGGGTGGACAGCTACACATTGCCTTCGCGAGTTTCCAACTTGTCTTTTAGATGTTGCTCTCCAATGGTATAATAGTCGTCCACCACCAACAGGTTTACTCACAGATGAGCAATATTGGTTCACCCTTCAAGCGGAATTTAAATTGGCTTTTGGGAAAGCAGAAGATTCTGACGATGCGTTTCAACAACTTCATAGTTTGAAGCAAGCACCAAATGAATCTGTCATGCAGTTTGCTATAAAGTTTCGTGATCTCTTGATGCGGGCGGATCCCACCATGTCCGAGCGTAGCAAATTAGGAATGTTATGGCCTGCTCTTCGACCGGATCTTGTTGGTTATGTTCGGGCACTGGGACCTGTCACTTTGGAAGAGGCTTTCACTCGTGCACAACGTTTTGAAGCGGCTCCAAGAGTACAATTACCCATTCCAGAGGCCATCACTCCTCCAACTTTCAATGCTCCTGCTGGTCCTGTGCCTATGGAGGTAGAAGCTGCTCGCATTAATGGTGCTGGTCGTGGTGCTGGTCGTGGTCAAGGACAAGGACGACGACGATTGTCTTGTTGGGCTTGTGGTGTACTTGGTCACACTTACCAACATTGTCGGCGGTTTCCCGATTGGCGACCACCATATCCAGGTTGGCGTCCAGGTCAGAATCAACCGGTTGCTGTTGTGGATGTTGCTCCTGTGGAGGCGGGAAACGAGTAGGTGTGTTGGGTACGAAGGCACCTAACACTTTCCTTCATCTCCTAGTCCTTCATCTTTTCTTTCTTTTTCACCTCAAGCTTCGCGAACTCCTCATAAAGGGTTATCTCCATTTACACTACAAGGTTTCATACATGGTACCCCTGTAACTATTCTTATTGATACAGGTTCTAGTATTTCTTCGATTTCTGCTAATGTGGTTACACGTTGTGCTTTGACAACGGTGCCAAGCAAGGAAGCTTTACATGTGTTGTATGGCGATGGATGTACTCGAGCTGCTTCGTCTACACTTGCTCAAGTACCTTTGCAGTTTGGGACTTATGCAGACGAGTTGCAACTCCATGTATTCTCACACCAGATTTTTGATATTATCTTGGGTGTACTTGGTTGGATGCATGTAAGGCAAGTTGCCAATTTGGGCCTCGACGGTTAATACTTCCAGGTCATTCACCTTTTCTTTTGGATAAACTCCCTCTCAAGCGATGTGGAGCAATTTTGTCAAGTGCCATCATGCATGAGCTAGATGTTTCAGCAATGGTGTCCTCAGTGTCAAGGAACTCTGGAAATGTACATGTGGCAACTGAACCAACTTCTTCTCAGCGAGAGTTTCAGGTACAACAATTATTGAAGAAATATTCAGATCTTTTCTCTACAGATATCACCCCCACTGCTAAGGTTCGAACACAACACCACATTCGAACAGGGGACGCTTTACCTTCTAAAGCTGCTGTTCGAAGGCGATCTCCAAAAGAATTGGCCATTATACGAAAATGTGTGTCAGAGTTGCTGGAGAAGAAGCTGGCTCGCCGTTCTTTCAGTCCATGGGCATCAGCCCCATTTGGTGGATAAACCTGATGGATCTAAGCGGTTCACGGTGGATTACCGTCCCGTCAATGCTGTTACAGAACCAGATAGCTATCCCTTGCCGAACACACAGGATTTGTTAGATCAATTGGGTAAGAGTCGTTGGTTTACTAAATTGAATCTTGCTTCAGGTTATTGGCAAATTCCTATGGCTCCCGAAGACATTCCCAAAACAGCATTCCGAACTCCTTTTGGTTTATATGAGTTCCTTGTTATGCCTTTTGGTTTAGTATCTGCTCCTGCCACATTTCAGCGCATGATGGATGAAGTTTTTAATGATGAGTTTCTGGAGACAGTTGCAAAGTACTTGGATGACATTCTGGTTCATACTCAGGGATCTTGGGAAGATCATCTCAAGGAAGTAGCTCGTGTGTTTGATCGTTTACGGGAGTATGGGCTCAAGTTGAAGAAGCCAAGTGTGTTTTTGGCACAGTTGAAACTACGTATTTGGGGTACATGGTTTCTCGTGAGGGGTTACGTGTGGATCCATCCAAGGTGGAGGCTGTGGCGAAATTTCCTCGTCCAACAGATGTACGGTCTTTACGACGATTTCTTGGTAAGGTCACATATTTAGGACGTTTTATACCTCGTTTGGCTGATGTCAATGCTCCTTTGCGAGCTTTGTTGCATGAGGATGTTCCTTTTGTGTGGACTGACGATTGTGAAGATTCTTTTTGTAAGCTACGAAAGTATTTGACGTCCCCTCCGGTGCTTCATTATCCGGATTTTTCTCGTCCTTTTATATTACGAACGGATGCTTCTTCCGTAGGTATTGGTGGAGTCCTAATGCAACTGAGGTATGTGATGAGTCCGTTCGACATCCCATTGCATATGTGAGTAGGGCATTGCAAGGCCCTGAAAACAACTATTGTGCTTCAGATCTTGAGTGCTTAGCTGCAGTGTGGGCTTTTGAGCGTCTTCATGTATATCTCCATGGATCTCATACGCTTTTGGAGTGTGATCATGCAGCTGTTTCTGCCTTATTGAAGAAAGAAGTTGCTTGGACGATCTGCCAGATGGGCACTTCGGCTCCAAATGTATGACTTTGAGGTCAAACATCGTCCCGGGGATAGTATGGTGGATGCTGATGCTCTTTCTAGGGCTCCTTGTGCAGTTATGGCCAATCAATTGGATCTTACAATTCCATCTCTTGCAGAGGTCTCAAGGGCTCAGGAAACAGATGCTTGGATTCAACCTATTCGTTTGGCACTAACCAATCCTTCTCAACCATCCAACTCTCGTTTTTCTTCATTTGTGGCACAATTTCGCATACATGACGGTGTGGTTTATTTTATTGGCACAGATGTTACAACTTCACTACGTTTGGCAATTCCAACCACTTTTGTTCCTAGGTATCTTGCAGCATATCATGATTCACCACTTTCTGGCGGACATTTTGGTTATCGAAGAACTTTGGACAGCTTACAACGTTCTTTTTACTGGCCGAATATGCGACAAGATGTGATCCAGTACGTACGAAGTTGTTCATTGTGTCAGACTCGGAACTCCTCACGATCAACTGGTGCTTTAGAGTCTATACAGGTGGAACGGCCATTTGAACTTGTTGCATGGGATTTAATTGGTCCTTTTCCACCTTCAGCTGCAGGCAACCGATATGTTGTGGTTTTAACAGATTATTTGACACGTTGGGTGGAGGTTGGAGCTTTACCAGATGCCACGGCCCATAGTGTTGCTGATTTTCTACTCACTCGGGTAATTTTGCGCCATTCATGTCCAGAACGGATTTTATCAGATAATGGACCTGCCTTTATTGCTGAAGTTTTGAAGGTTTTGACTTCACGGATGGGAATTCAACAATCTTTCACATCTCCCTTTCATCCACAAACAGATGGATTAGTCGAGCGTTTGAATCGGACTTTTAAAGGTATGATTTCTAAGTATGTAAATCCTACTCAGAATGATTGGGATTGGTATTTGCGATACTTAGAATTTGCATACAACACTGGCATTCAAAGTTCCATTGGCATGTCTCCATTCAAAGCATTGTATGGGCGAGACCCTCGAATGCCTCCAGAAGTTGGTTTGGCTTCTCACAAACCTAAGTATGCTGAAGCTCGATATTGGGCGACTTACTTAGATCGAGCTCTTCCTTTATTGCATGCTACCTCAGCAGAACATTTAGGTCGGGCACAAGTTCAACAACAACAGGATTATAATTCTCGTCATCGGCCACCTCCTCAGTTTGCTATTGGTGACCTTGTTCTTGTACATTTTCCGGAACTTCATCAAAAAGGACTCACTCCAGGTTTCTTGCGGAAATGGCTCGGTCCTTATAAGATTCTTCGTCAAGTTGGCCCTCAAGTTTACCATGTGCAAGATGTTGAGTCTCGAGAAGCACCTTTGGTTGCTCACGTTTTACGACTGAAGAAGTTTTTCTTACGAGGGGGATAATGTAAGGTAATTACCATGGTATATTCTAGAAGTTTCTAGAAGTTACTAGAGATATTTATGGTCTGGCTAAATCCTTGATAGGATAGTCCAAATATAGCTAGAATATACCTTTTCCTTTGTATATATAAACCTGACCTTGAATACAAAGGATATCTGAGTTTTCTGTCTTTTCGTATATTTACTGTGTTGTGTCTCGGGGTTCTCACAAGTTATTTTTATCTTAATTGTAGATATATAAAGATAAGACAATTGAGCTAAACTTAATTAATAACTTAATTATGTTCAATTAAGTTTACCACTTAACTCATGATTAACCAATTGTAATGTGAAGAAAAACAAATCAGTTATTTATTAAGTGTTAGTTAATATTAACTTAACCAAACTATGCGATGAGAAGACATCCTAAGTTAGCTAGCAAATTGTTATTTTTAATAATTAAATTTAAAATGAACACATTTGTGAAGAATGTATATATATATTATATATATATATATATATATATATATATATATATATATATATATATATATAAAATAAGATATTTACATTTATACATTTATAAAGTATATGTATTTTGTGTAATTTAAAAATATAAAATCTAGTTGAAAATGTCATGGATGTACTTTTTAATGATCACATTAATTTTTGTTAATCCTTGAAACCAGGTAATTAATTTTATCATCAATTAAACTAATATATTAAAACTTTAAAATATCATGCATATATGAGAAATTTAATTTTTAAAAGAAATTTGATAATGTCATATATCCTAAGAATACTCTAAAAAGAATGGTTATTAAAATGCTTTATTTATGTTAAAAGGGTTTAAAAATTAATAATGAAGTATATCTTCGAAATGTGCCATAATGGTCTTGATTTTATTTTACTGTACTTATATCAATTAAAATCTTCAATATTTACACGTATATTTATTTTAAATATGTGTTAAAATTGTCTTGAGAATAAATGTTCCACCGTGTAAATCTTAATATGTGTGATACACTATTTAAAAATTTAATATGCTTTAAATATATTAAATATATGAGGTAAGAAGATTACTAATAATTTAATTTCATAATAATTACATATTTATAAAAATAAATAAATACACAAACATATATAATTATATAGTTTAAACTGCATGTAAAACATGGATCTTTCACTTAGCTTGCTTATATTATATATAATAAATTTGAACAGATAAAAAACAGAAAAAAGAAAATTTGAACTATCAAAAAATTATATCGAATATAAGTTAATATTAATTGCATTTACAGTAGATTTAAGTTAATTTTTTTAAAAGAAAATAGTAAACAAAATTAATTTATGTAAAACTTTAAGCTATTTATGTATGTAAATGTATTAAAAGAGTTTATTCTAAAATATATAATTTTTTAGTTACTTAATTTAAAACTTAATGAAATATTCTTATTATAGTTTTATTTACTTGTGTGAGAATAGAATGAACTTAATCAAATATATATAACTAATTTATAAGAAATTGGAATGAAATAAATTAAATAAGTTAATATTGCATTGTATTATATTGTCGTTTAGCAATAAATTATATAGTTAGACTGCAGGTATCCAAAAGCATATTCAGTACGGACGCGTGAGGTGACGTGGACTATTCTGAGGCGTCGATCTTGCGGTGGATAGAGGGTACCGATGCGCCCGTGAACGCCGGGTTGTGTCAACAGCGGAGGGAGAAGGCAGAATCAAACCCTCTTAGTAAGGACCCTAGTTTCTTCCTGGCGAGGCGCTCGCCGCAGATCGTAGCTCAATGGCGTCCGGAGGAGGAAAGCACGCGCGGATTACGACTATCTCATCAAATTGCTGCTCATCGGCGACAGTGGTAAGTGCCGATTCTTCCTAGTACATTTGCATCCGGTAGAGATCTTATCTCGATCCGTGTTCTTCATGATTTTCCTCACATTCTGCTGCATTGAGCCGGCCGGCTCAATCTTTGCATCCCACTCCGATTCCGGTGAAATCCCTTCCGTCATTATCCGTGAGACAATCACGTAACCATAATCTTCTTAAAAGTACGATTTTTAGATGTTTCTCCCATTCTTAGTCGGTATTTTTAAATAGATAATTAATTGCGGTCTTGCAGTCGATTTATTTTGTTGCATAGCGAATTATCGCTCCCACATGCATTTAAGGATTATAATTTGACTTTCACATTTTGCTTTGCTAAGGTGTGGGGAAAAGTTGCCTTTTGTTGCGGTTCTCAGACGACTCTTTCACCACGAGCTTCATCACGACAATAGGTATGTACTGTCATTTGTAGTGTGTATGATACCAGGCACATATATGTAAGTATACCAGGCATATACAGTTTATTGTGCTATTATTGTACTTGCATAACTACACTCTCTTTCACACACACACACAAACACAGAGTTCTAAGTTTTCTATCTTTGTTTCATTTTTTGGACAGCATTGATTTCAAAATCAGAACTGTGGAGCTTGACGGCAAAAGGATCAAGCTCCAAATATGGGACACTGCTGGACAAGAGCGTTTTAGGACAATAACAACTGGTAACATTCATTCATACTTTGTTGTAAGCTTTGTCGTGAGTGTGACTCACTATAATCCCTTGTTTTCACAGCATACTATCGTGGGGCTATGGCATTCTTTCTCGTTTACGACGTTACTGACGAATCTTCATTTAATAGTACGTTTATATATATATATATATATATATGGGTTGAGTTTTATATTATCCTTACATTCTGCTGCCCGAAGATATCCGGAACTGGATCAGGAATATTGAGCAGCATGCGTCGGACAACGTAAACAAGATTTTGGTTGGTAACAAGGCCGACATGGACGAAAGTAAGAGGGTAGGTGGTTTATATTTTCTTAGACTGTATATAACACGTAAATCTACGTACATACAAAAGTTTATATATAAATACTATAGACGAAATTATGTTTATACTTTAATATAAATCTGAACTTTACCCGTTTCACAGGCTGTTTCAACAGAGAGAGGACAAGCACTCGCAGACGAGTTCGGAATCAAATTCTTCGAGACGGTGAGTCTTATATGAAGTACTTCGAATTTTTGTGCAAATTTATGAAGTTTATGAAACGTCAACGTGCATAAGGAGAGATAGATGTGTAAGAAAAGGACCTCTTGTGCAAAGGACGCTATAAACATGTAGATATGTCCACTTATTGTGTTTTTCAATCCGCTGTATTATGCAGAGTGCGAAGACGAATCTGAACGTGGAGAATGTGTTCTTCACGATTGCCAGGGACATAAAGCGGCGGTTGGCAGAAACAGATTCGAGACCAGAGGTACGCCTCTCGATATGTATGCTTTGTGTGTATGTATGTTTCTGCGTGTATTTTCTTTTTTTTTGAGGGAAAGGATACAGATATACATTCATTGTATATAGGTGTATATATTATTAAATGCGTGTGTGTAAGTAGCTTCAAAAATAATCAAGAACCCTGTGTAATAGCTCCTTTCCCATGAGATGTAATAAATGTAGATATACGAATCGCGCATCGTATACATCCTTTTTTATGTCTAAGTGCCATTCTTAGCTTTCATTAGCATATGTTATAACATATGACTCTCTCTCTCGTGTGTGTGTGTGTGTGTGTGTTACTGAAGGTTTGATAATATATATACAGCCTCCGAAGATGAGGATCGATAATGTAGTAGATCCAAGTGATCCTGGCAAAGACAGCAAGCAAAAGCCATCGTGCTGCACTTGACGGAGAGAGACCAGATTGTCGGTACAAGATTCTCATTTTTCTCTCTTAAATGTAACAAAATGATAAAAAAAAAAGAATTTAAACAAGCTTGCTTTAATTTAATCGCTATGGTTTAATTTATCTCGTAGTTGTGTTCTAACGGTTGAATTTAATCGTTTATTTTATGTGGCGCACATGCACGTTCACGAATGTGGTGATATATTCCCTTAGGGTTTCTTCTTTAATTCAGGTACGTGAGCTGCGCGAATTTCTGGTAAATCCCTGGTGTGTGTGTGTGTGTAAAGCTTAGATCGGTATGATTTGATTTGGCATATCCATATCTGTGTATCTATACGTATATATATACATCTTCACGGACACTGTGTGTGTGTATATATGTGTGTGTGTATTTAATATTGAGTTTAAATATTGAACCATACAGATGTACTCACTCATCAGCATGGATACGTACATACACGCGTACAGACGTGTGCATACAGATATCTGCACACGTAAGATTGCAGATACGTTACGTACATACCTGTATCTTGTCTCGGTGTCTAGTTGGTAAATGCACATATACATAGATATGTTTATGTATGATCTGGGAGTTCAAAATACAAAACCTCAAATACACAAACTAGACACAGACACACGTATGGAAAATGTCGAGCCTTTGTATTTTAACAGATGTCCATATTTATGTATCTTGCAAATACTTTCTTGACATATTCACAGTATCAGATCCGGACATCACATCTGTACATACAGACATACACACATAAGATTTGCATGTATATACGTACATAAGTTCTCTATAGCGTATATGTATATATACGTTTTGTACTTTCTAAAACTGTCGAATCCTACACATCCCTATGTACATCTCTATGCATATATTCCCAGACAAGATATAGATATAAAGTCCACATCTTCATGCATAGCACATTACATACATACATACCCGCTTGTAGTGACAGTCTTTTATGCAGGTTAAATGCAAGTGGTCAAGAAAGAGAGAGCTCATCATAGTTTCACGGTAGATTTCATTACAGGTGGTGTGGCAGCTGCTGTTTCAAAGACTGCGGCTGCTCCAATTGAGAGAGTGAAGCTTCTAATTCAGAACCAGAATGAGCTTCTCAAGAGTGGACGTCTAGTTCATCCTTATAAAGGAATTGGTGGGTGTTTCAGGAGGGTTCTGGCCGAGGAGGGCGTGCTTGCATTCTGGAGAGGCAACCTCACCAATGTCATCAGATACTTCCCCACTCAGGTATATATCCACATATGTGTATGTACGTATGTATGCATGTGTTGCAGCTTAACAATAGTAATGTATATCATATTATTATAATTGTATGTCAGACACTTTCACTGTTGGTGATACACCCCTCTCTCTCTCTCCACAATATAGTTTCTCACAACATGGATGCGTGTCTATTACATATATATTACGTTTGTACCGGTAGATAAACCTTAGAGACACTCATGATGTTCAAAGCTCCAGCAAGTCTGGCACATGGACAACATATTCTTTCATATCATGTTTAAGTTCTTTTGAATTAAATAGTTTTCTATTACGTGTTTATACCTACTATTAATATACGGGCTAATCATGACATGCAAGATTGAAGCATCGCATGGAAGAATGGTGCGCTTTTTTTGAAACTTATATATACTTGATTCTCTCTCTCTCTCTCTTCTCTCTCTCTCTCTCTATATATATATATATATATATATATATGCATGCATGTACACACACGTGTCTGTACAGTACATATATGCCATGCGTTACAGGCTTAGAGAGAAGGGAGAGGGGAAGAGGGAGGTCATATACTTGTATTGTATACGAAAATATTTGTCTTCACAGGCATTCAACTTTGCATTTAAGGACTATGTGAAGGACCTTATAAGCGTAGATAGGGAAAGAGATGGCTATTGGAGATGGTTTGCTAGCAACATGGCATCCGGAGGTGCCGCAGGCATAATATCCTCTCTTATGGTATATTCCTTAGATTATGCACGAACAAGGTTAGCAAACGACACTATACAATTGGAGAGAACGGGCAAACGTCAGTATACTGGACTCACAGATGTATATAGGAAGACATTTGCCACTGATGGTATACTGGGTCTGTACAGAGGGTTTAGTGTCTCCATTGTAGGGATCGTCTTGTATAGAAGCCTCTACTTTGGGATCTACGACTCCGTCAAGCCTGTCGTGTTAGTAGGACCACTAGAGGTATATATATGCATGTTAAATCTTTAGACATATGTGCATGTGTGCATATTTCTTTCACACACACACATATATATATATATAGAGAGAGAGAGAGACGGGGAAAATTCTATATATTTAGTCTTCTCCCCTCTCTCTCTCTCTCTCACACACACACACACACACACATTCTGTTTATATACGTGTGTATCTGAGCACATGCTTATAAGTTGATATAGAAGTTTTATATTAGCTATCTGAGACATATATATGCTAAATGCTAAATTTCAGATATAATTTATGAACTTAGGACTTGAATTTATTTATATCTCAAAAGGGGACTGTGGCGTGTTTCCTGTGTGTATAAATTGACTGTATGAGTTATAACTGTATATCTAGTAATTAAATTTGCTTGTATTAAGAATTATATAATTAATATTAACTGATTTTATATGTAGGGAAATTTTCTGGCAAGTTTCGCAGTAGGCTGGATGGTAACCACAGTGTCGAGCCTGACAGCGTATCCATTCGACACAGTGAGGCGGAGAATGATGATGACATCTGGTGAGTGTATTAAATACAAGGGTGGGATTGATGCATTTCATCATATTGTGAAACACGAGGGACCACGAGCATTGTTCAAAGGTTCCGGCACCAATCTGATTGTTGGCATGGCGGGTGCGGGTGTTCTTTCTGGATATGATCAGTTACAGAGGCTAATTGGCACGTACAGGTAAACAACAATGATTTAATATATCTCGTAATAAACTAGCTATGTACTAAACTCAACTGTTACATAAAAACCCCTTACATAGATAGTTATGCACACGAAATTTACTAAATAATGAGCATAATTCACATGTTCATGCCACGCACATATTTGACACCATCCTATATGGCCCAGAGCGGTCCGGGTTTAAGTCAATAACCTGGCCTCCCACGCAAGTGCCACGGGAAGAATCCCCTTGGATCTTGCATGCACTTAGCAACGAAGTCCACGCAACAGTGTTGGGCTCGTAAGGCATATTCTCTAACAAGTCTTGCGCTAGCTTTAGCTGGCCACATCTTCCTAGAACATCAACAACACATACATAGTGATCCATAAATGCGTCAAGCCCATAATCCCCTATCATGGACACGAAGAATTCCCATGAATCCCGCAGAAACCCACCGTGACTACATGCAGATAGCAAGTTCACAAAGGTTATCTCTGTGGGCATAACCCCAACCAAAACCATCTCCCTGAACATCTCCACACTTCTCCTCGGTTCCCCAGCCTGGGAGTATGCAGAGATCAGTATACTCCAGGCCACGACTGTCTTGTCAACAATCCCATCAAATATCCTCTTTGCATACTCCACTTTCCCGCATTTGTCATACATGTTTAACAGTCCAATCTGAACTTGTGGATCAAAGCCTTGTCCGGCTTCTACTGCCTTTGCATGTATTGTTTTCGCCTCTCCTTCAGTTACACCACCTGCACATGCCTCCAGTGCCTTCAGGAAAGTGACCTTGTTCGGTCGCTGCCCGTATAAGTCCATAGTTCTAAACAGGAGATACGCTTCCTTGGGATGCCCACTCTGGGCATATGCTGAAATGACTGCAGTCCATGATATTACATTTCGTTCAGGCATTTTGTCAAACAGCTCTTTTGCTTCAGTGCTATGCCCAAACTGTGCATATCCTGTTACCATTGCGTTCCATGCTGCTAGATCCCTCGCAGGCATTGCATCAAACATCCACCTTGCATATTGGACATCCCCACTTTGTGCATATGACAATAGCATTGCAGTCCAGGAAAGCACATTTTTCACAGAGATTTCCTCGAACGCCTCACTGGCTTCGTGAAAACACTCGCACTTTGTGAACATTGTTACGAGTGACGTCCCAACGTGGGTATCCAATGCATACTGTGAGTCCGTCACACAGGAACGAACTACCTTTCCAAACTCGATATTGGACAGGTTAGAGCACGCCTCAAGAACCGACAAGTACGTGACACGGTTCGGTTGGATACCATCCAAGTCCATGTACCTGAGCTCTTGTAATGCATCTTCATCACGCTCGTTAACAACCAACGAAAGGATTAGTGCATTCCGTGAAGCTGCATCGTGGTAAGGCATGTTAGAGAAGAGTCCCCTCGTCTCCTCGAGATGCCCTTCTTGGGCAACTGCCAGGAGCACCGTGTTCCACGATGCAAGGTCTGTCTCTGGCATCTTCTGGAGCATTTCCTTTGCTTCCAGAAGTCGGCCACTCTGGGTGAATGCATTCATCATGGAGTTCCAGGTAGAGATAGTCCTTTGTGGAAGCCTATCAAACACAGACTTTGCATCTTGGCAGCTTCCACATCTCGCATACATGTTAATCAGAGCGTTCGCAACAGTCGTACTCGACTCGAGTCCTGCCTTTGCAATCTTTTGGTGCACTCTGCGGCCTTGAGAGACATCACCCAGGGAGGAACACACCTCGAGCACACTGACAAACGTGCATTTGTCGGATCGTATCCCATCGGACTCCATTGTGTTGAAGAGCTCGAGAGCTTTTGATGGATCTCCATTCTGGTTGTAAGCCTGAATCATCGTCCCCCATGAGATAGCATTCCTCGTTGCCATGCTTGTGAAGAGGTTCTCTGCTTCTTGTAGATGCCCGTTCTGGGCATACGCTGCAACAAGAGCTGTGCTACATACGACATTCCTCTCCGGCATGAAATTGTAGACACCCACTGCAGAATGAAGATGCCCGTTTTGGGCATATGCAGTGATCATTGCAGTCCAGCTGACTATGTTCCTCTCGGGCATCCGATCAAATATCTCTCTTGCAGGGTCGATTCTCCTACATTTTCCATACATACTGATCAGAGCAGTGGCAACTGCATAGTGAAGCTCATGCCTGGTCTCCACTGCCTCAGCATGTAAGCTTCTTCCGAGCTCCATTGAGCGGAGGCTCGAGCAGGCATCGATCGCACTCACGAACGTGATCTTATCCGGTTGCACACCTTCCAGATCCATGAGACAGAAGAGCCGGATCGCTCCCAGGCCTTGCCCATTCTGGGCATACGCAGCAATCAGCTGGTCCAAGAGATCACACCCTTCACGGGCATGTCATCGAAGACCGCTTTCGCCTGGTGGAGATGCCCGTTTTGGGCATACGCAACCACCATGATGTTCCACGAGTAGGCATTCTTCAGATCCATTGCATCGAACGCCCTCTTTGCCTCTGCGAGATCCCCACAAGCTCCATACATCTGAACAAGCAAATTCTCAAGTTGGGTCTCCTTGCAAGAGCACCTGGACATGTGGGCATGCACTCTCTTGCCTTCCTCGAGGGACTTGGAGGCGCAGCATTGTCGGAGAAGGACCGAGTATGTGTTGAAATCTGCTGCTGATTGCTTGCTCTCTAGAAGATCGAGCTCCCGTGACAGAAGTTCGCTGCTTCCTACTGTGAGACCTCTCCCCTTTGCTATCAGTGGCTTGTCCTGTCTTCTTCCGCATTGCAACTGCAGCGTCCTCCTCATTTACTCTCCATATGTATTTCCTGCAGTGCAGGATAAGTGGAGAATGGGGAAACCATGAACTTGCAGGTAACTGTCTGTTCCATTCTGCATGTTAGGTCTCATTCGAAGAAATGCGAACAGGTTGTGTCGTATCCGAAGAGTGCATACACAATGTGATGAGCTGCACAGTGCCATTGATCTGCTGGAGCAGCAGCATCAACCTGATCGTCGATCTATTGTCTCACTCGTACGCAGATGCAGTGCTTCCGGCACACTCTCAACCACACACTGCAGTCGACTCCAGGAATGTATATCTCGCTTGGGATACGCCCAAGACGTTCTTCTACAGAACCTCCTCGTACACATGTTTGGGAAATGTGGGGCAATCTCAGATGCAGCAGATGTGTTCGATCGCATACCTGAGAAGAACACATTCTCGTGGAACATCATCATTGCAGCATATGCCCAGAATGGGCATCTGCAGGAAGCAGTTAGTATGTTTCAGAGAATGCCTTCTCCAGACATCGTTTCCTGGAACACAGTTCTTGCAGCATATGCCCGAAACGGGCATACCAACAAGGCATATGATACATTCCACCAGATGGTCCTTGAAGGCGTTTCGGTCGACGTTGTCACGCTTGTCACTCTTATCGACATGTGTTCATCTTCAGAGAATCTGTCCAGGGGTATATCAATTCATAAAACTGCTTCAGAACGCGGACTTGAGACGGATGAAGCCGTGGGAGCTGCTCTTGTAAACATGTATGTGAAATGCGGCAACTTACAGGAGGCAGTGAAGATCTTTGACAGAATCCCTCGAAGGAATGTAATAATGTGGACGACTCTCGTTACAGGATATGCCCAAAACGGGCATCCGCAAGAGGCAAGACGGGTGTTCATGCACATGCCCTGCCGGAACATAGTCACATGGAACGCTATCATTACTGCATATGCCCGGAATGGGAATCCTCGGGAGGCGCTGACTCTCTTCTTTGAGATGGACAGGTTTGAAATATCCCACGAACAGATCACGGTTGTTGCTGCCATTGATGCTTGTGCCACAACCGAGTCACTTCAGGAAGGTAGCATGATCCATGACCGAGTACGTAAGAACCACGCTTTGAGTGCAGACTCTACAATAAGAACTGCACTGGTGACCATGTACAGTAAGTGTAAGAGGTTTGAAAGGGCAAAGGAGGTGTTCGATGAAGGTAGTGAGAAGGAAGTGAACTTATGTAAAGCTATGGTTGCAGCATATGCCCGAGGGGGATATATCAACGAGGCGTGTAGTCTTTTGGAGAAGATACAGCCGGGGCTGGAGGTTATTCACTGCAATATTCTCATTGCAGCTTTTGGTGAGAGTGGTCATCTAGAACAAGCGGAAAGGTTGTTCCGGGGCATGAAACCTGACATAGTTTCATGGAACTCGATGCTTGGGGCTCACTCTCACAACGGAAACACGCAGAAAGCGGTATGTTTGTTTGCAGAGATGGACCAGGAAGGCTTACGTCCGACCAGCATCACGCTGGTCCACGTGCTCGAGGCATGCACTCAGGCAGAGTGCGAGCTTCTACACGACGTGGTGGCTTCTTCTGAAGTTTTCCACCAGAGCGTCATGGTGCAGACTGCCCTGGTGAACATGCTTGCAAAATGTGGTACGCTCGAGGAAGCGGAGAGGGTATTCAATGGTATGAGAAAGCCAAACGTGGTAACTTGGAACTCCATGATCACTGCATATGCCCATAAAGGGCATTACAGAAAAGCGCTGGAAACCTTTTGCAGAATGGATTTGGAGGGCGCAGAGGCCACCAAGGTGACATTCGTGAGTGTTCTTCATGCCTGTGCTGACATAGGGGCAATAAGAGAAGGGAAGGAGATTCTCTCGTTTCTCGACCTTGCATTTCTCGATTCTGAACCCTCTTTAGCGACTGCAGTTGTGGATATGTATGCGAAATGTGGGATGGTTGATGAAGCAAGGGCAGTATTTAACCAAGGCTCTGCTCGTGATGCAGTCTCGTGGAGTGCCATTATTGCTGCTTACACCAGGAATGAACAACCCGACGAAGCCCTCGATCTTTTCAAGAGTATGAACCTTGAGGGTGTTTATCCCAACGAGGCAGTTCTGGGGCTGGTCATTTCCGCCTCGAGCCATGCAGGTCTGCTGAAGAAGGGATGCGAAAGTTTCTACTCAATTACTGAGCACTACAACATGAGGCCCACGCTAGACCATTACGGGTGTGTAGTCGACCTTCTTGCACGGGCTGGAAAGCTGGCTGAGGCCGAGGAGCTTCTCAATATGATGCCTTTCGAGGCAGGGCTTGTTGAGTGGACCACATTGTTCAGTGCCTGCAGTGTGCATGGTGATGCAAAGGTTGGATTGTCTGCTGCTGTGAATGCTGCGAGGTTGGATCCTGAAAATGCAGGTAACTATGTCATGCTGTATAATATTTACAAAGCAGAAGACACAAGTTTTGCATAATTGCATATTTACACATATTTACAACTTATCAATTCGAGCCTTGCGTTCTTTACAGAGCCAGTCAGCAAATCTGCAAAGAAGTACATATTAGTGGTGTGTGTGTGTGTGTGTGTGTGGTACTAGCCTTGCAATGGCAGCCTTGTTGGTTAGACCACCCTTCTGCACAGGCTTTTCCTCTCCTGTAGCATAGTTCATCCTTGTTACTTCTTCTTCAAGGAGGTTTTTCCCAATCTTAATCAGAGCATGTAAATTCTTGTCACTGGAGTCATCCACAGAACCTGTCTCGGTATCCAAACTGGACGTCTGTTGTGGAATATATTGTCAGTGTGTGTATGTACTGTGCACATGCATACATTATATAATATGTACATCAGCAAACAACTTCCTCTATACATACATGTGGCATACATACGGAGGAAGATCTCTCTCCATACCTGGATGCGGAGGAAGTTGTTCTTACAGAAACCGATCTTAAACAGGAGGGCAATGTTGTTATCCATCATCTCCGAGCTAGCATCCATAAGCATGTTTATGATAGGAGCTCCATCCGTGTGGTTAATCCATCTAAGCTTGCCCCATTTGGAGACTTCCCTTGCATCATAGCTGTGTGCTTGAGTTCCACAGCCAAGTGACAGTACCATGCAGTCATCAAACCTCTACGCAATTGAAATATACGTCAACACACACACACACACAAGCACAAACACGTACATCAAGTAACGGCTTATTTGGATCTTTAACCAGCCTGTTTGTGGCAGGGTCCTTGAATGACTCAACCATTGCAAGAAACGCCTGAAAATCGTTTTCAAGTGTCTGTGATGAATATATGTGTATATATATATATATATATACGTACTGGATTGTTTGCACAGAGACACCCATCCGTAAGATGGTACTCAATGGATGCAGTTCGTGCAAAGTAGTGTGCAGGTAGGTAAGTAGGTGCTGCGGAAGTCCCTAGTCCGACTCTCCACAGTGGAGCATCTTTGGATTTGTCCAGTCGAGCCTGGGATATACACGTTTTCTGTGTATGTGTGTGTGGGTGTGGGTGTCTGTACCTGTCCAGTTGTGAAGAACACAGGCCGATGGATTTTGGTGTCAAAGGCTGGGATGAAACTCTTGTCAATGTTTGAGAAAGCATAGTTTCGTGGAGATAGGTCTTGAGTAAGTTTTTGATGTTTGTAGCTGGGTACTTAGGCCCAAGCAACTCCATCATCATGGATGTAATGCTCCCAAGTATTGGTATTCTCTGGTACCTTTCATATCCCAAAATATACATAGTTACACACACATATCATTTTTGTACCATTTGGTTTGAAAGATGTGCTTGCAGTTGTCAAGGTAGAACTTGGTGATTCCTTTAGCATCAAATATAGGCCTGTTATGCTCATTCGGGGTAGTAAGCATGAGTGCAATAAGGCCTCCAGTGCTGGTGCCAGCAATCACATCAAAATAATCCACTACCCTGGCCTCCGGTCCATCCCTCACCTGTGTGAGAGAGAGCAAGCATTCATCATATGCAATACTGATATAAAAAAGCTTGTGTATGTATATCCACTATATGTGCATATAACACGCACGCACGCACGATACTTGAAGGCATTGTTCGAGGTACTCAAGAGATTGAGCGGGAACGAGCCCCCTTACTCCTCCACCATCAATGCTCAATATGCATTTGTGTGATCCAAATGTTCCGCTGTATTGCCTCTTCATGATCTTGTATAAAAGCAGAATAAAAACTAGTTAGTGTGGAGCTCCGTTTATTAAACTTTCGCGTTTCTTGGCTCGTTTATCCGTTTCATTCACTAACGGGTACCATTTCTTTGTGCATACCTGCAGGCGTGTGTGGAATACCAATCTCTCTCTCTCTCGTGTAAAGTTTGCATTTATAAACACAGGCACATACAAATATACGTACGTGTAGGTTCTTCGAGTATATTTTAACTATATTAAATTCTACAATTAACTGTGTTCGTAGTCAAACTTTTTCAATTTGAAAGATTAATTAAAAATATTTATAAAGATATTATAATAGCCATTCCGATCCCGAGTCAATCGTACAATCTTTCCTGGGTCACAAAATAGATCCATCGCACAATCTTTCACATGAGAAAGGCATGTGATTGGAAATCCTTAAAATAAATGTGGTTACCTTCACTATGTCTATTGTGTTCAATATGTAATTGACCAAGATGACTTCAACAATAGGCAAATCACGATATACTCAAAGAAGGTGCAGAACATATGTTACATTCTTACGTGGAAAATCTTATCTTCTTCAACTCATGCTTCCTTAACTTCAATGTGACTATGTGGTAAGGGTGAACTTGCATATCCACCTGTTATTGTTAATAAAATTAGCTGCCAAACCCACTGAAGTCTGAACTATTATTAAGCTATATGTATTCCACGAACTTTACTGAATCATTCTTACCGAAATCAAGCCTTGCATAGTTTATGGTAACGATAATTATTTTCTGTCTGGTTGCATTGTTTTATGAAAGTTATCCTAAGTGTTTTTTTTACTACGTTAATCAAATTTTTATACAATACCTCCATGTGCTTTGTAACATGAATAATTTGTATCAATTCTTTATTTAATGCTTGCATTCTGTTCCTTTTTTATTGTTTATCCCTTCTCTTTTATAACCCTTTGATGTAGAGGAGATTTACTCACAAGAGAAACACTAGGCTTCTCTATGGTCTGGTGCTATGTGAATAATTTGTTACTTCCTAATAATTAAGAAAACTTATTTGTAGAGATTCACCCTTCTTTGTTTTATATTCCTTTTTTATTTTATATTTAAAAGTTCAGTTATTTAATTTAGCTAGCATATTATCAAACTCTACTTACATTGTTCTTCCATGAGCATGATATTAAAAGTTAGGATAAAAACTAGTTATTCATTATAACCACCTCTCTATTCGATACGATGTTAAACTCACTTACATTACTCTTCCATGAACATAGTGCAGTTTGGATGCAAGTTTTATTTAATATATTATTCAAAGAAAACATTAGAATATTGAATCTATAATTAATTCATTGTATAATTGTATTATCATTAGAAAATTATATTTCATTAGACCATAATAATATTTTGACCTTTGGTTAACGATGATTTGACCACTGTTAGACAACCAACAGATTCAAACGAGTGGCAGTTCAGAAGGGCCGAATAGTAGAGCGAGTGACTTATAACAAGTACAGACCGACAATGATGGTTATCAGGCAACACCGATAGTAAGTTAAATCTGATTGTCCAAATCAACCACCAAGGTACTAAGGATAGCACACGTGGGGTGGCGCATTAAGTTAGTAGGACAAGACCCAGTCTTAGGGAGAAGGTCCAGTGAGAGAGCACCATCTGGGCCTATGTCCTAGTACCACCAACCCACTATATAAGCAAGCAAGCAAGCAGTGGGTCAGTGTCATAGTTTTTATTATGACTCGACCCTTTACTTTGGGGTTTAACTGTTGTTACTTACTGAGATGTGTGACAAACCTTGGTTATGGTGAGAAACAGCCCCGCTTAATGCACTTAGGTGTTTAGGGGTAGTCCGGCTGGCTATCACTAGGTACCTTGAGAAACTCTAGGCAAAGGTAGTACTTACCTTTTAAAAACTCTCCCCCGTTTGACGTTCCAAAGTAGGTTTTCATTAAAAAGTATAGCTTGTCAAAAAGGGTTAGGGACACCCCTAGGGTTGACCTAACCCCATGCCCTAAACCCCCCCTAGGGGTTAGGTTTAGGGTTAGGTTAGGACAACCATTTTCTCTAAGGGCTGGCATTTCCGTGCCAGCCCACTTACTCACTTAGGAAAACAGGGGGGGGGGGGTCCGTCACATAAATAAGGTAGAGTATATGTAGTGAGGCTTCCTGGGTTCAAAAGAGAGCTCGTTAACCTCCTACCGGTGCAAGCTAAGCTTGTGTCGTCAAGGTGCAACCCTTTGTGCCGCCCTAACTTCCACACGACAGGGGTACAACCCACCTTTGGGTTAGACTATCCTTATCGTCAGGATCACGCCTTTGTGATGGGGTACATTACTTCCAAGGAGTTAGTCAGATTCCTTGGTCGAAAACCTACTCGCAAGCTCAAAGGCATTGCCCGAGTTCACGTTCCGCAGAACTAGTGGTTGAGGCCTTGCTCCGGCCGCCTCAACCACGCCAAGCTAGGAACGATACCTGTAGCTCGGCTAGTCCGTGTCCTGATTCACAAGGTGAGCCTCGTTCATGGACTTGGTCAGCTAGGGGCTTAAGTTCCTAAGGGTTGGGTTCCTAATACGGGTTACTTTACCAGATTCCGTGGGGTTTCCAAGAGAGGGGATTCCAGGGTTGGCACCTGGCAAGCCGCCTTTGTGGCACCAGGTAAAAACTCTGACAATTGGTATCAGAGCAAGTTCTCTGCGGTCAGTAGGACTGCCTTAAGTCATAGGGTGTTTCAGTGTTTAGATAACTCTAAATTCTTGATATACTCTATTGCTTTCGGTTGACATGTCTGTATTCTGCAGAGAGTTTGATCCTGTGAGTTGTCAAACTTCGGAGAACACTTGCTCAGTGAGTCGGCGTGAGATTCTAGGTATGTCCGAAAGTCTTATGCTAGTTTAAGCTGATGTGTGTGGGTGTACAACCTGTGCAGGGTGTTTCCAACTTCACATTGGGAATATTCCAAGCATATTCTCCGAGTGTTGAAACTAGGGTTCAATACGATGAGCAAAGAAAGCAACCAGAGCCTGAGGCAGAGAGGGCTGTCGCAGAGGCTCAAAATGAGGAGATGGATGAGGCTGATCCAGGTCGACCCCCTAGAGTTAGACAATGACCTGGTTGGCGAGAAATAATGATGGATGCCCTAAACGAACTTCGAGGGGATGTTTTGGGGTTGAACGACCGAATCGATAATGTTGCCGTTCGGATTCCAACGAATACTACAGTGCCAGATGTTGCAACAGACACACGGAAAAAGAAGAAGAAGCATGACTCAGAGTCAGGTTCCTCTGAATCAGATTCTTCGACGGAAGTAGGTGGTGGAGGTCCCAGTAAATTCAAACCGGTAAAGCCTTCGAATTTCATGGGTTCAAAGGATTACAAGGTTTTGGATGACTGGTTGTATGATATGGAAAGCTATTTTGAGGCTGCTTTCATGAGAAAGATAGAAAAGGTTGCATGTGCCAAGAATTTTTAAAGGAAGCTAAGACTTGGTGGCGAATTGTTGAAGGTGAACGTGGATACCGAAACAGCTGGAAACACATGAAAAAGGAGATCAAAAAGCAGTATATGCCGGATGATCTCGGTTTGCGATTGCGTGCTGACCTGGCACTTTGTCAACAGGGAGTTCGGGGAAGTCCAATGGACCACGTTTATCGATTCGAAAGTGTACGGCGATTGGTGCCAAATATGAGCGATGATGAAGCTCGAAGTTGCTTCATGGCTAGCTTGAATGAGAAGACGCGAAGGGAAATCTTAAGGTACAAGCCAACAAGCTATCGGGAATGTCAAGAGGCAGCTCAAAAGGTTGCTTATGGCATGTCGTCTTGTACAAAGGGGAGGAAGCAAAACCTAAATCGAGGAGGTTTCCTCCAAAGTCTGGGTTCAGAAGGTTTGATAGGCGACCAGATCAACCACCATCGAATCGAAATGCAAGTCCCTTTGTCGGTAGTTCCAAGTTTTCGGACACATCAAGACCCAGGATTCAAAACCATTGCGTTACCACCCCTCAGCAGGCCAAAGGGCTCCTCCAAAGTTGCTCCCGCAATTGCAGGCGGGGTTCGAAATGTTATAATTGTAACAAGCCTGGTCATTTCTAAAATGTCGGCACCCTCACAACAATCAGGACATTTCAAGGCGATGGTAGAAGAGGAAGTTGCTGAACCAGAAACGCTTGAAGATCAAGATGAGTCAGAAGAGGTAATGTTGTGCCAGACACAACCTGCCTTATTCGCTATTCAAGACAAAACTGACCCTTTGCTATATTTGACAGGAAGGATACGAGGGGACCGAGTCCGAATGATGATCGATACTGGAGCAACATACAACTTCATATCGACTAGTCTAGCTCGTCGATTGAATTTGGATGTAATAAAATGTGTGAAATAAAGATCAATTTTGGCAAAGGTTCTCAAAATACTAATAATTAGCAAGGGCAGTTCCTGTCCAAATCAAAGATTGGAAGGCTAAGCTAGACTTAGTTGTCTTGAATATGACGGGGTTTGACTTTGTTTTGGGTATGGAATGGTTCCATAAACATGTAATCGAAATGAGGGTTCCGGAAATAATCGAATCACGCTTGCAGCTGATAAAGAGGACATTAGAAAAACAACGCTCAAAATGGAAACGCTAACTGATAAGGATTGGAATCCTATGTTCTTACCTTAACTCAGTTGTGTAAGGCAGTTAGACATCGGAACGTGTGTTTCTTGCAATGGTTTTGGATACTGGTGAAGTCAAAATAGGAGATGGTCAAGAATTTGTTCCTGAACCTATTTTGGAAGTCTTGAACATGTTTAAGGATGTGTTGCCGAAGACTTGCCGCCCAGTTACCTCCACGTCGAGCTGTGGACCACAGATAGAGATTTTGCCAGGTTCGTCTCCACCGGCAAGAGCCCCATATCGGTTGAATCCTCAAGAGTTATAGAAGAAGAGACAGCTGACAGAATTGATTGGTCGAGGACACATTCGACCTAGTCGATCGCCGTATGGTGCACCTATCTTGTTTGTAATGAAAAAGGATGGTACGATGCGAATGTGTGTGGACTATCGAGCGCTGAACATGATAACTATCAAAAATAAGTATCCTCTTCCACGAGTGGACGACTTATTTGATAGGCTATCGAAAGCAAAGTATTTTTCAAGAATAGACTTGAATGTGGTACCATCAGATTCGGGTAGCAGAGAATGACATTGAGAAGACCGCTTTTCGAAACGCGTTATGGATCATTTGAGTTTCTAGTCTTGCCATTCGGGTTGTGCAATGCTCCAGCAACTTTTTGCACAATGATGGATGATGTGTTTAGAGACTATCTAGACGAGTTCGTGTGGTGTATATTGATGACATTCTGGTTTTCAGTTCAACAATTGAGGAACATGTGGAACACTTAGAAAAGTGTTTCAGAGGTTAGAGAGAACCAGTTGTATGCTAAAGAAAGCAAGTGTGCATTTGGTCAAACCAAGATAGATTTTTCGGAACACTTGATCTCAGTGGGGAGGTTGCCATGGATCCAAAGAAAATTCAAGTTATTACCGAGTGGATGACCTTTAAAAGACGTGCATGAAGTTAGATCATTTTTGGTCTGACAGGGTATTACCGAAGATTCATAAAGGGTTACTCAAAAATAGTGGCCCCATTGACAGATCTTACGAAAAACATTCCATGGCAACCACAAAAAGATGAGTGCATTCACATGCACTCTAGACAAGAAGGCTCATGCTTGGTGAATGTGATTAAATGAGGCGAACAAAGGAGCTTGGTGGGAGACCGCTCGGAGAGTGTTCTTGAACACTTTCTGGGAGGAGAAAAGCAAGGAGGAAGTAATTCATAAGCTAGTTAACTTGAAGTAGAAAGTTGAGAAGTTGGTTGACGAATACATGTTCCGCATATTGGGGTATATCGCCTGCTAAGAGATTCACCAGTTGACCTTACCAAGAAGATGTGGTATCGAAAGAAATTGTACTGGAGATTCAAAAATGGATTGGGTTGGACAATGTCCAGACATTTGACAAGTTACTCCGATACGTTAAGAAAGCTGAGAAGTGGGAAGCCGAGAGGCGCCATAAGTGAAAGACACTGATACTGAAAGGGCAAACGAGGAGAACCTCTTTGACGCTCTAAGGCCCACAAGAAAAGAATGATGCTCGGGTACCAAAGAGCAAGGACAACTACAACAAGGAGAGGCCCACATGCCTGCAATTCGGAAAGAGGACTTGACTGCAATGCTCACCCAACTAGAATATATAGCACACAAAGACAAGTATTGTAGGGTATGTAATGTTCATGGATCCCACAAATAGACGATTGCTACATGTTGATTGAGCTCATAAGCAACACGCTAACCCAAGCAACTACATTAAATGTCAAACAAAGGTTGAAGGTTGTTGTGGACAACTGTTAGGCACCTCTACGTACAATCTAGAGACTCTCACAATACCACCCGACCTCCCCCGAGCTGTCTCTAGTCTCCACACGCTGCTCTCCAAGAAAAGGCTTCCAATAATAGTGTGCCCTTAATTCTCTCTTAGATCTAGGTATAGCTCCTTAGGAATATTCTAGCTTATACCTTTCTGGGGAATATTCTTTGATTCGTTATATGGGTCATAACAATCCTCCCCCATTAGCAAGTCCTTGTCCTCAAGGGCAGTATAACTTACTCAATTGGTCATGTATCATTAGCCTTGTACATCCACAAAGAATCTACCCGGGACTTGTTCCCTGTGAGTACTCTCTTTAACTGGCTAACATAAACACTGGGTGCACCCTCACTCCTTCTGGCAGCCGTAGTCGATATGTCACCTTATCGATACGCTCCAGAATCTCATAAGGACCTGAGTACCTAGGAGACAACTTATCATTGTGTCCCTTCCATAAGGCCACAATAGTGTTCCACCTTACATGTGTGGCAAAGATATACATAATCTCCCACCTAGAACTCTTGGAAGCTTCTGTGCTCATTAACAAACTTGATAGCTCGGCTCTGAGCTACTTGTAAGTTCTTCTTGCACAAACTCTGAATGTTTTTAAGCTCAACACTCAGATCTTTAGCTTCCTCATCCATGTTGCCTTGAGCTTTCTTACTTGCTAAACCCAGCTCAAAAGCTGTCTTGGAATGCCATCCAAACATAGCATAATATGGACTCATTCCAATGCCACTGTGTCCTTGGCAAATGGGTGACAAGTCCATAAAGATACTACCCCATCGCCTGTCTGGAATAGGCAATGGTACTTAATAGCCCACTTGGTTTTTCCCTGGGCACCTTTACTTGCTGACACTTGTCACAAGTCCTGCAGTACTCTATGATATTAGCTTTCATATTCCTCCAATAGAACCTTCTCTTGATCAACTCATACGTTTTTCTCCCCCCAAAATGACCAGCCTCCGGGTGATCATGATGGAAATATAGTACTTGGTTGATCAAATGGTCCACACGAGGAAGATGCACACGGCCATTGTAGTACAAAACTCCATCCTAAAATGAGAATGGTGGCTCTAGCTATCCTCTAAGCTCCTACACCTCAGCGTCTTGCTGAGCATGTTGAATTACCTGGCTAAACTCACTGATCGTCCTTGTTAATGCATTACATAAGCTGTTTGGAATTCTCCAACCACTGTGGCTCTCCAACCATTATGGCTCTCCTAACACGTGATAAAGCATTTGCCACCACGTTAGCCTTTCCCACACGATGCTTAATAAAAATTCGCCAAACTCCATGAGCTTAACCATCCACGAGCTTGTTGACAACTCTTTCTGTGTGAACAAATACACCAAAGGCTTGTGATTTGTAAACACCTTGAAACTTGCACCATAAAGATAGTGCCTCCAAACTCGTAATGCATTAACAATAGCCAGTAATTCTTGCTCATACATTGAGTACTGTTGCTCTGCAGATTCAAAGTACGACTCTCATAAGCAATAGGCCTTCCCTCTTGCATAAGTACAACTCCAATGGCCACTCCACTTGCATCACACGATACCTCATAAGGCTTAGAGGGATCTGCAATACATAAAACTGGTGCATGTACCAAAGCTTGTTTCAAAGCTTGGAAACTGCTCTTCTTTGAAGCACTTCATGCAAAGGAACGTCCTTCCTCAGCAACCTAGTTAATGGAGAAACTTTCTTGGCATAATCCTTGACATACCTTATCCTCTTCATTTAGCAAGCGAGCATATTCGAACAATTCCTCTAAAGTCTTGGACTGAATCACCGAGTTAAGATGTTACGCAAGTTAGCACTTCGCAGCCCATCTACAAAATAATCCTTCTGCTGGTTGACAGACACGTCAGGTACACGGCAAAGTAATTGACTCAATTTCTCAATGTAATCGTCCAAGGTCATCTTCCCTTGCTCTAAATGTCGCAATTCACGCCTTGCATGAGACACATCGAACCGAGGAGCATACTCCTTCTTAAATAACTCAGAGAACTCCTCCCAAGTTGCAATCATCTCCTGGTGAGCTAACTGGCGCTGATTTTGAATGCGTGTCCACCACCTCGCAGCTTTATCCTTCAAGGCTACTGATACAGCTATCATAGCCTGCTTGGTAGTCACTCCCTGTGCAGTGAGCAAGTTCGCTGCTATCTCAAGCCAACTCATAGCCTCATCCGCAGATTCTTTACTGGTAAAAGGTGAACGCGAAGACGATCTAGCACCCTGCTCTTACCAATCACGGTTCCTTGAGCAAGTTGATCTTCAATAGTATCCAACCGCTCACGAATCACCTCCAAGGAACCAGTCACGTACTCTTGAAATTGCTTGGAATCCTTCGCCATAGCGTACAATTCGAGCACGATTTCCTGGTTCGTCCACTCCTCATTGGTGTTGTCTTCTCCTTCCCACCGGTCACTCATCTCGAACCTCCCTCCGATACCAAATTGTTAGGCACCTCTATGTACAATCTAGAGACTCTCACAATACCACCCGACCTCCCTCGAGCTGTCTCTAGTCTCCACACGCTGCTCTCCAAGAAAAGGCTTCCAACAATAGTGTGCCCTTAATTCTCTCTTAGATCTAGGTATAGCTCCTTAGGAATATTCTAGCTTATACCTTTGGGGAATATTCTTTGATTCGTTATATGGGTCATAACAACAACAAAAGAACCAAGGATGTAGGACCAATAGTAATGACCAATCCTACAGAAGGTTGTGGTCGGGGGAGCGCAATTGGAGGTCACGCTGCTAGAAGCAACAACTGTATCGACCAAGGTACAACAACAAGGATAGATGACTGGAATGCTAGGAGATGGTTTGCGTCTTGTTCATCGGTCACCACCCACTCTACCATTGCTCATGGATCTCAATGATCAAGCCAATGCTAGAAGTGCACGTGCTAGGACCCGTGAAGGCGGCAAACGGCCCGACCACCTCTTCCTCAACATCAGCCTCTACGCCACAAGCTAACCATGTAGCGGTGGTACCACCAAAGCTACAATGCAAAACAATTATGAGGTCACGAACTTGAGGTGAGACAAGCATCAACCTAAAGAACAAAGATGATGGGGAGTCCAACGAGGAGGAACTAGTGGCAAAACCCTCTGAGTTGGAACAATGGGTGAGGAAGCGCACCGAAGTGGAGGCCGCCATGGAACAGATAAGACTTGCTCAGGGCTAAGGGTCAGAGAGAATGATAGGGATGTAGGAAAGCCTCACAAGCAAATATGGAAACCCAAGTATCGGTAACCCTAAGTGACCTACTCCACCTATCCTCTAGCTTATATGAAGTCCTCACTTGAGAACTGCACGAACCAACCGTAGCCTCACCAAGTTTCATGACGACAATAGTAGACTTCATGGATGACGTACTGGCCATACCAGTCCAAGTTGCGGGCTGCACTGTCTGCAACGTCATCATGGATGGAGGTTTAGGAGTGAACATCATATGGTGGAGCTCACCAAACCCTCGGAGCCTTCACCCTTCCTTGTACGTATGGCAAACCAAGTTAACATGACACCCAAAGGCATCATGAGGAAGGTGGAAATCAAGATCTAGAGTGCCAAGTTCCTAATAAACGTTAACATCCTCGACATGCACTTAAAAGGGGGTTTGACCTGCTCCTGGTTGTCCATGGCTCAAGGCATGAAGGTGCAACATGACTGAGGCACCACCATGTAAAATTCCCCCCCAAAAAGGGAATGATATTCGTGATAGCGGAGCAAGTTCTAGCACCACTTTCGGAGTCCCAACTGCAGAAATGCCACATGCCAAACTGGAGCGAAGAGCTTGACGATGACAAAGAGATGGCCATCCTTCTTGCTTGCCTACCAGACTTGTTTGTTGTAGAAGATGTAAACCTTCGTCAAGAGATGCGAGAGACTGCTGCAGCATACCACGTGACCAGGCTAGTGGCTAAGAGGGAAGACCCAGAAGCACAAGTCCTGAGATGGCTCAATCTATAGAAGGAATTGTCCCTCTGCCTACCCAAGAGGACAGCCGATGACCGAACTACTCGCAAAGGAGGCGCCATATGAATGGACTGTCGACTAAGATGCAACTTTAGAAGATATCAAGCACCAATTGGTGAAGGTGTTTATCCTCATCCCATCAGACTGGAATCAATAATTCCACTTATAAACAGACGGCTCCAGTGTAGCAGCGGGCACAATTCTGTCCCATGAAGATTGTCATAGTTTTTACTATGACTCGACCCTTTACTTTGGACGTTGACTGTGGTTACCTACTATACTATGTTGACGGACCCTAGATGTAGTGAGAAACAGCCCGCTTAGTGCACTTAGGTGTTTAAGGGTAGTCCGGCCAGCTATCTTTACATGTTGCGAGAAACTCTAAACGAAGGTAGCACTTACCTTTTAGAAAACCCACCCTCGATTTGACGTCCTAGTTAAGATGAGTTTGGCATGTTAATAGGGTTAAGAACACCCCTAGGGTTGACCTAACCCTAGTGTTGCCCTAACCCACGCCCTAAAACCCCCACCCCCCTTGGTTAGGGTTTAGGGGTAGGGTTAGTGTGCAAACTCATCTCATTAACTAAGGGGCTGGCATTTAGTGCCAACCCACTAACACATATAGGAAAAGAGGGGGGGGGGGGGGGGGCTCTGTCACATAAATAAGGTAGAGTATACGTAGGAGAGCTCCTGGGTTCATGACTGAGCTAGTTGCTCTTCTGTCGGTGCAAGCTTCAGCTTGTGTCGTTAAGGTACAACCCTCTGTTGTACTGTCCTAACTTCCAAACAACATGGGTACATCCCACCTTTGGGGTAGCTTACCCTTAACGTTGGCAAATCCATGCCTGGGAGGACTGGTCGGGATGCATGTTCCAAGAAGTAGAGGTTGAGGCTTGTCTCCAGCCTCCTCTCCACGTCAAGCTAGGAGCAACACTCACAGCTAACCAGGGCACGTTCGTGTCCTTGTCCAACTGTGGGCGTGGGTTCTTGATTGACAAGGTTCCCTTACCGAGTCTTAAGGGATAATTGAGGGGTTCTAGAGTTGGCATTTAGGAGCCACGTTTGTGGCACTTGGTGCAGCTCTTGAATCTAAGGGCTATGACATGATAGCCCACATCGGGAAAGGCAGTGTCACATGGAGATGTGACACTGGGCTAAATGTCACATGGTACAACGCCCGAGACACACCCTTTGGGGTTATGTCATAGGCTTGTCGTCAAGGGGTTGGATACTTTAGCAAACAGACATGCTTGTGCTTGCACTAGGGTGCTAAGCCTTGGGCATCCGCTCAAGGAGTTAGGTCTCATAACTAGGTGTGCTTTAACACACTTGGCTAGGGAGTGTTCTCCTTGGAATTCAAGGGTTGAACAACTTAAGCGTGTTAGCAGGAGCCCTTTCGTGAGGCACTCGTAAGGTCATGTGCTTAGGGTTATCCCAAACCTAGCCTTAGGGAGTTTACTTAGCAGAACACTCGTGTCCGCCTACGGCGCATACTCGTGTCCTCACTAAGTACTAGCCCTAGTTCTAGGTATAACTTGGCCACTCAAACCCTTAGGGGTTAGTCGTGGTTTAGGTACCCCTTGTCACCCTAAAGGGATTGTACTCCCGGATGAGGTGATTCCTCAAGAGGTAAGTGACGATGACTTAGCTCTGTCCAGGGGTATGTGTGGAACCACATCTCCTTGATGAGGGTTAGGCATGAGCCTGTCTAGGTCTTCTAGGGCAGACCCTAAGTCAACTAGGGTTATCCCTCAAGGGGTTTTTGGGGGTAGGACACTCTAGGGAGACTTAGGCTAAACCCTAGTCAACTAGGGTTATCCCTCAAGGATTCTGGGGACAGACATTCTAGGGGGAACTTAGGCTAAACCCTAAGTCTCCTGTCCACTTGGGCATTAGAGTCTAACCCTATGGGTCGTTGGGGCTGGCATTTAGGCCAGCCCACTAACACATATAGGAAAAGAGGGGGGGGGGGGGGGCTCCGTCACATAAATAAGGTAGAGTATACGTAGGAGAGCTCCTTTCATGACTGAGTTCGTTGCTCTTCTGCCGGTGCAAGCTTCAGCTTGTGTCGTTAAGGTACAACCCTCTGTTGTGCCGCCCTAACTTCCACGACAGGGGTACGTCCCACCTTCGGGGTAGCTTACCCTTAACGTTGGCGAATCCATGCCTGGGAGGACTTGTCGGGATGCACGTTCCAAGAAGCAGAGGTTGAGGCTTGTCTCCAGCCTCCTCCTCCACGTCAAGCTAGGAGCAACACTCACAGCTAACAGGGCACGTTCGTGTCCTTGTCCAACTGTGGGCGTGGGTTCTTGATTGACAGGTTCCTTACCGAGTCTTGAGGGATAATTGAGGGGTTCTAGAGTTGGCATTTAGGAGCCACGTTTGTGGCACTTGGTGCAACTCTTGAATCTAAGGGCTATGGCATGATAGCCCACATCGGGAAGGCAGTGTCACATGGAGATGTGACACTGGGCTAAACGTCACATGGTACAACGCCTGAGGCACGCCCTTTGGGGTTATGTCATGGGCTTGTCGCAAGGGGTTGGATACTTAGCAAACAGACATGCTTGTGCTTGCACTAGGGTGCTAAGCCTTGGGCATCCGCTCAAGGGAGGTTAGGTCTCATAACTAGGTGTGCTTTGGCACACTTGGCTAGGGGAGTGTTCTCCTTGGAATTCAAGGGTTGAACAACCTAAGTGTAGCAGGAGCCCTTTCGTGAGGCACTCGCAAGGTCATGTGCTTAGGGTTATCCCAAACCTAGCCTTAGGGAGTTTGCTTAGCAGAACACTCGTGTCCGCCTACGGCGCACACTCGTGTCCTCACTAAGTACTACCCTAGGTCTAGGGTATAACTTGGCCACTCAAACCCTTAGGGGTTAGTCATGGTTCAGGGTACCCCTTGTGCCCTAAAGGGTTGTACTCCGGGTGATTCCTCAAGGGGTAAGTGACGATGCCTTAGCTCTGTCAGGGGTATGTGTGGAACACACGTCTCCTTGATGGGGGTTAGGGCATGAGCCTGTCTAGGTCTTCTAGGGCAAGACCCTAAGTCAACTAGGGTTATCCCTCAAGGGTTTTGGGGTAGACACTCTAGGGAGACTTAGGCTAAACCCTAAGTCAACTAGGGTTATCCCTCAAGGGTTCTGGGGGCAGACATTCTAGGGAGACTTAGGCTAAACCCTAAGTCTCCTGTCCACTTGGGCATTAGAGTCTAACCCTAGGGGTCGTTGGGGTTGTTCTGGGAAACTTAGCGTTGCTCACAGGGTGATGACGCCAAATGGCCACCTGGTAGCCACGTGTTGCACGTTTGGCCCTTTGGGTTAAAACTCTAACAAAGATGAAGAGCGGATGCTTCCCATAGTGTATGAAAGTCGGCTCATGACGCCAACCGAATGCAACTTCTGCAACAAACAAGAAGTGCCTGGCAATCATTTACGGAGTGTTCAAAGTTTCTCTACTATCTCTGGGTAACCACTTTGTGTTGATAATGGATTATCACGCCCTACTCTACCTCATCAACAAACCTCAGCTCACGGGAAGACCGGCAAGTTGGATCTCCTATTACAAGAGTTCGACTTCATCGCGATTCATAAGGCAGGTAAGTTGCACATGTCACCAAACCTCCTATCCAGGATACCTAGCGGCAAACAGCCCGAGCCGCACCATTACTTAATATACATGATGGCGATCTCTTCGAAGTAGCGATGGAACATAGTGACCCACCACGAACCACCCAGCCAACAACCAACACAGAGATCCCAAAGTGGCAATGACCGATATGACTTTACCTCACAACGGACTCAACAGGACTTTCGAGGATGTTGCTATTCACAAGCAAAGCCTTGCCAGAAGTGCCTACCGTTTTAGTTGATCAAGGATCAACTATATAAGTGGGGGAGAGATGACATCTTCGGAGATGTCCCCTAGTGTGGCAAATCCTCTAGATCCTTGGTGCAGCACACGCAGGACCTGGTGTTAGACACTTCGTGAGGAAGAAGACATCCAGGAAGATTCTATAGACAGAACTATGTGGCCCACAATCTTCTAAGAGGTAGCAGGAGCTACAATGACTGTTAGCAAATTGGCCGATTGACGGCTAGCCAAGGCATGGAGTGCCACCCATTAGCAGGAATGGCGGCGTTCAAGAAGTGAGGCTTAGGCTTTATAGGCCCAATCAACCCAAAGGCCCACACGACACACTCACAAAGTGAGTAGAATTGAAGATATGCCCAGGAAGGCAACAACAAGGTAGACGGCGAAGTTCATTTATGGAAACATCCTAACAAAGGTTTGTCTATTTGCTAGAGCTAGTATCGGACTAAGGGAGTCACTTCATCAACAAAATTGTATGTGAGCTGGTTAGCACGTTTGTCACCAAGCACCTCATGTCAACTGCCTACTACCCATAATGAAACAGACATGCCAAGTCCACGAACAAGACATTGGTGACCATCTTGAGGAAGCTCTACCACAACAAACCTATTCGGTGGGAGGAGATACTACCATTCATCTTATGGGCTACCGGATGACCTTCAAAGTGACAATAGGAGCAACGCCCTTCTATTTGGATTATAGCTTGGATGCCATCATGTCATGGGAGTTTACCATCCCCATTTATGAATGAGCCTAGAGAATAGGATTGTAGAAGAGCCGATGGTTACCTAGAGGAGGCTAGAGCAATTAGAACAGCTTGAAAAGCGGTTTGTGATGTAGTGGGTCTGGTAGTACAAGAAGCCGCATGTACGTCGGAAGGGCAAATTCAGGCCAGGATGGAAAAAGACCATATGGTCCTCGAGGTCGTTGACAACGAAATGGTATTGCTAAGAGACAATGGAAACCACTATGATAGAAGGTCAACGGGAACACCTTAAGCCATATATCTACCTAGTCGAAGCCCCAACCATGGCACCCCGATGTGAAGGAGCAACCGCAGTAGGACGCCCCACGGAAGAGCAATAGAGGGTGGACCAGCATGAGCTAAAGGAAGGGATGCCCAACAAATAAGCCAGCTTGCTCTAGCCGCATGTGTGGCTAAGTCACAAGGTCACATGGTCCATGAGGGTGGACCACAAGCTTAAGGCATGAATTACAAAGGTAATGATGGTCAGGTGATGCCATCATTATGCAATTAAGGCGCAAGGGTAAACGAGCTAATCACCTCAAGTGACATGATTAGGATCGCCACATTGGCAACACCCTTAAAAAAATGACAAAAATAAACATAAGACACACGTCCCTCTCATTCTGTAGCAAGTCCACTCATCCCCTAGTAATCCGACACCATAACAATGAAATGGATCAAATGCAACAAGCCAACATTCATCTAGGAAATTTGGGTGTCCTATAGAGGCCAAGAAAGGACAGTGAAACTCAATGTGGTGGTCCCTTGTGTTAATAACACACTTATCCTAGAGTGATATTTCAAACACCTTATCCAGTGCTTCACTCTAGATCATGCATGAAATATATGTATGCATTACACACGTGCCAACACATCGATATGTGGCAATTTCAACTATTTGAAGACAACTTGGATTTACATTACATTATATATTTACGAATTTAATTTCCTTACTTTTGCATTTACAGCATAACTCCAAATAATACTAGGCAACTAGAGTGTATAAGAGGATAAAAAAGAATGCAACAACAAATGCTATGTGATTCATACACCTTAATTAAAATTAGTTACATTCTTCATTAGTACATCTTAAAAGAGAGGAAGCCCACATAACTGGCTCCCACCAGACGGTGATGCTCCGAACTAGATGGTATGAGTCCTTTAGAGTTCATTGTGGGAGGCATTGAAGTAGCTCAAGAAGTTCAATTATGCTAAAATGCCTCCTTGTAAGTAAGTAGTTATGTGATATATCAAGAGCTTCCAAGCTGGTCATTGAACCTAGTTGATTAGGCATAGGACTACTCAACTGTTGTAATACAAGTTCTATTGAGAATCCTATGGTATCAAGAAGAAAGTTTCAACTTGCCTTAAAGGATTGCCTCCAGTCTAAGTACATAGTACCACCAAAGAATGTTCTCCATTGTTCAAATAGAATATTTGCTTCCAATTCAAAATTCTTGAAAACATGATAACCCTCTCTTGATTGCTATTTAATATCATTTGCAAACCTTGGAATCCTTTGATGTTGGACAGTAAACTCCCTTTACAATTATTATGAGAAAGATGAAGTATTTGTTAGTTTGTAATGCACTCACGAGTATGCCCTTGAAAGTTAAAACTCAAAATGGGCAAAAAATTTAATGCACAAATATGTAAAGGAATGAACTTGAATCTAAGAACACTAGATTGTTACGATTTTTACTAGGAATGTGATATGCTTCATGTTAGTTTGTTTGCCAAGAGATTTAGCATGACATGTTTGATAAAGTAACGAGGTAGTATAGAGACGTGAATAAGTTACATCCAATTGAAACTATAAATAAACTGGAGAGATTATCAATACTCATTGAGTACGTTGTTAGAAAGGCCAAAGACATGGCATTGGTAATGTCAATGTTAAAGATTCTTGAAACATGTTGTCGATGATGTCAAATTGTCAACCGCTTGGAATGGACCATGAAGATTACTTTACATAGAAAAGATTTGTAGTTGTGTGCAATTGTTGCATGACTTTAGAATAGTGCATGAGAGCTTGTTAAATTCTATTCCAAAAAACTACAGTTTCTGTCTTGTCTTGGTTGTGCAATAGTCGCGTTGGTTGTGCAATTGTCATACCTCTTTATAGAATAGTGCATAATAACTGCAAAATGCGTTTGGGAGTTTTTTAAGGTTTTTAACTTGTGTGTAGTTTGTAGTTTGTAGTTCTAGTTTTGAACTTTTTTTTTTCTTGTGATTTAATAAAATTAAAATTTAAAAAAAATTATAAAAGTATTCAAATGCATATGGGGTCATCCAAATAATTTGAAAAATTACTGTTAAATGTTTAAAAACTAGTTTGACCTTTGCAACTACATGGTGCATGAGAGTTAGTTAAAGAACTATAATCACTCTTGTCTTGTGCATATACGAGGTGGCAATGGACTGGTCAGGAATCTTTTAGTTCATCTAGCATATTGAGTAGTACTTCTATTGTTGCTAAAATTTTTTATCTCAATTGTTTGGAACTTTTGCCTCAAACATTGACCCATTATATTGGCATAAGAAGTCTTCATAATTGACTGACCAAAGTACTTCATTTTCATAATTGTAGCCATTCTACTTGCCATCCATCCTTCTTGTGTTGTTTGAGTTTTGAGAAAGCTATTTTAGATATAATATATTTTTTACATTTTGACTCAAAGGAGTCTCCAAGACATTATCATTTCCCAAAGTAACCTTTGAAACCTTTTAGTTTCCATTAATGTTGTTGCATATATCATATGTTGCTACATCACTTTTGACCATATGTATATTATGGCGTGTTACTATTTGAGCTCAAGTAGTCCTAGTTCAAGATATTTAGGCACTATAATAGCATTATAGTATTCTTAAAATATATTATAGTAACATAAAAACTTCTGTAATTACATCAAAATTTCTATAATTCATCCAAATTTTTCTAAATATTAATGTTTCTGCATCATAAAATCATGTAGCAACATCTAAAGTTTTTAAAGAATTCAAATGCTACTACATTACTACATTAGAATTTAAGAATTTAGAATAATTGTAATTGTAAATTTTTAATATCGTTAAAATTCTCCTAAATTTTAATGTTACTATAATGTAAAAACTTTTATAATTAGGGATTAGTGGAGCTCGATTAATCCTTCTCTAGGCACTATAACTTTCTTCCAACTAAAATGTAGTAGCATTAGATTTTCATTTAATTTTTAATGTTTTTAAATTCTGATTCTACTTAAATGTAATAGCATTAAATTTTTATTTAACTTCTTAAATTATAATTCTACTACAATGGAAATTTTGCAATTGATTATTAAATTTTATGTTGATATTAAATTTAAGATTCCAATTGCAAAATTGTGCATTGTAGCAAACTTAAAACTTAATAAAGGTTCTAATGCTATTATGATACAAAAGTTTACAATATTGGGACTACTTAAGCTCAAGTTCATAATATTTAAACACTACAATATTCTTCAAACTATTCAGGCTATGTTCAAATTGCATTGTAGCAATTATAGCAACACTTTCTTAAATTTGAATATTGCTACATTAGAATGTAGGATAGTCTCAATTGTACAATTTTTGCATTCATAATCAATTGCAAAATTTAAATGTTTACATTATAACATTATTAGTATTAGAATTTTCATATCAGAATTTAGGATACTAAAATTTAATATAATTCTAATTGTAGAATTTTTTGCATCATAACAATATTAAAATTCTCTTAAATTTGATGATAGAATACCAACTTGGACTCAAAGTTGGAGATGTTTAAGTGGATAAAATTGGGCATTGTAATAACATTATAATTTTTCTTAAATTTTAATGTTACTACAAAATTTAAGATAATCCTAATTAAAAATTGTTGGCACTATACCAACTTTATTGTATCAAAATACATAGTAGTTTTGATGCTGCTACAGTGTCATCAATTGGGACTTTGAATAGTCTCATTTGGAGAATTTTGGGCATTTAGGCATTAGAATTTTTCATAAATTCTATTAGTACTAAGCATAAACTCTCTCTTTCTTTATGAATGAATTATAAATAAGAAATCTTCTAGTTTTATAATGTTATCAATTTTTTATCCACCAATGCTACGATTTATTAAAGAGTTAAGTACAATATATATAATAGTTTGATGTTATTATAGTGTTAAAAATCACTATCTAGAATTGCTCGATCTTAAGAAGTCCCAATTAGAAAAATTTGAGCAGTGTAAGTTGTCAAGATGCTCATTTGAAAAAAGAAAAAATATATATATGTAAAAAGAATGAAAAAAATTTATAAAAGAAAAAGCCAATGTACAAACTATTGTTGATTGAAGCCTTACTTGATTCTTTAAAGGTTTTAAAAAAGGTTTAGATCATAATTGTATCTTAAAGTATACCATAACCACAATATATTAAAATCAAGAATGTTTTAATATCTAAAAATATTCTAGAAACCTTACAAGAATAACATCAAATTTTTCCTAAGTTTGGATGTTACTACATTAAAATTTAGGATAAACTCCTAATTAACAATTTTTGGGTGGTGTATCAAAATATATAATATTAGGCATTGGAACAACATTAACTTATATAAATTACAATACTTTAGAGTGCTAAAAAATCTTGATTGGATTGCTTGAGCTAGAGTAGTCCTATTTAAAGAATGTTAGGCACTAATAATACTATATATGATATATTTTGTATAATTTAACATTGTCACATTGCATAATTGCCATAGTTTTTACTATATTATTTACTTGGGATATAAATTGTCAGAGTTTTAACCCAAAGGGCCAACACGTGGCAACACGTGGCTGCCAGGTGGCCATTCGGCGTCATCACCCTGTGTGAGCAACGCTAAGTTTCCCAGAACAACCCCAACGACCCCTAGGGTTAGACTCTAATGCCCAAGTGGACAGAGACTTAGGGTTTAGCCTAAGTCTCCCTAGAATGTCTACCCCAGAACCCTTGAGGGATAACCCTAGTTGACTTAGGGTTTAGCCTAAGTCTCCCTAGAGTGTCTACCCCCAAAACCCTTGAGGGATAACCCTAGTTGACTTAGGGTCTTGCCCTAGAAGACCTAGACAGGCTCATGCCCTAACCCCCATCAAGGAGACGTGTGTTCCACACATACCCCTGACAGAGCTAAGGCATCGTCACTTACCCCTTGAGGAATCACCCTCATCCGGGAGTACAACCCCTTTAGGGCGACAAGGGGTACCCTGAACCACGACTAACCCCTAAGGGTTTGAGTGGCCAAGTTATACCCTAGACCTAGGGCTAGTACTTAGTGAGGACACGGTGTGTGCCGTAGGGACACGAGTGTTCTGCTAAGCAAACTCCCTAAGGCTAGGTTTGGGATAACCCTAAGCACATGACCTTGCGAGTGCCTTACGAAAGGGCTTCTGCTAATGAGCTTAGGTTGTTCAACCCTGGATTCCAAGGAGAACACTCCCCTAGCCAAGTGTGCCAAAGCACACCTAGTTACGAGACCTAACCTCCCTTGAGCGGATGCCCAAGGCTTAGCACCCTAGTGCAAGCACAAGCATGCTGTTTGCTAGAGTATCCAACCCCTTAGCGACAAGCCCATGACATAACCCCAAAGGGCGTGCCTCGGGCGTTGTACCATGTGACGTTTAGCCCAGTGTCACATCTCCATGTGACACTGCCTTCCAGATGTGGGCTATCATGCCATAGCCCTTAGATTCAAGAGTTGCACCAAGTACCACAAACGTGGTTCCTAAATGCCAACTCTAGAACCCCTCAATGAACCCTCAGGAACCAGGTAACGTGAACCTGTCAAACAAGATCCCACGCCCACAGTTGGACAAGGACACGGATGTGCCTTGCTTGGCCGTGAGTGCTACACCTAGCTTGACGTGGAGGAGGAGGCTGGAGACAAGCCTCAACCTCTGCCTCTTGGAACGTGCATTCCGACAAGACCTCCCAGGCATGGATTCGCCAACGTTAAGGGTAAGCTACCCCGAAGGTGGGACGTACCCCTGGCATCTGGAAGTTAGGGCGGCACAACAGAGGGTTGTACCTTAACGACACAAGCTGAAGCTTGCACCGGCAGAAGAGCAACGAACTCATTCATGAACCCAGGAGCTCTCCTACGTATACTCTACCTTATTTATGTGACGGAGCCCCCCCCCCTCTTTTCCTTTTGTGTTAGTGGGCTGGCACTGAATTCTAGCCCCTTAGATAAATTAGCAATATGAGCCTATAACTCACCCTTACTCTACCCCTAAACCCTACCCAAGGGGGTGGGGTTTTAGGGCGTGGGTTAGGGCAACCCTAGGGTTAGGTCAACCCTAGGGTGTTCCTAACCCTACTTAACACGCCGAACTCATCTGCAAAGACCAATCAGCCTATTCGGGACGTCAAAATTGGGGGTGGGTTTCTAGAAGGTAAGTTCTAGCTTCGCTTAGAGTTTCCTGCAAATACCTAATGACACCCGGCCGGACCATCACCAGATACCCAAGTGCACTAAGCGGGCCTGTTTCCTACTACATCTAGGGTCCATCAACATAGTACAGTAGGTAACAACAGTCAACGTCCAAAGTAAAGGGTCGAGTCATAGTAAAACTATGACATAGACTGTTATAACCAACCGAACTATGATGATTCTAAGTGTTAAAAAAAATAGACTTATGCACTTAAGTATTTAGTGATGGTCTAATTAATGTCGTTAGATATTGTACAAAACTCTATGTGAAGTTAGCACTTCAATTTAGAAAATTATTCCCTCATTTTTCGTGTTTCGATTAGGTTCTTAGTTGATTTTAGTGATTTTGACTTATTAGATATGGCTAGACACACCCCTTATGCAAGGATCCTTCAAACGTTGTTACCCAAGTGTCGGTAGTGTAGATGAATTATAAAGGAATGCACTTAATAGCAAAGGAGGCAAAAGTTCTTTAAGAAGCAGGCTTCAACCTAGAGGGAGTTGAACAAATACCAATTTGTTAAGCTACCACACTTAGGGAAGGACTCCATTGCCACCAAGAGGAGCATGAGATGAATGCGTGTGCCTTATCCAACGACCATTAAGTGAGAACACCCAACAAGATGTTAAAGAACAAGAGAAGAACTATGGCCAGGCAAAGACATTCTAAGGGCATATTAGTCGGGTTGAGGTGATTCAACAAGGAATGAATGAAACATTTATTGTGTCTTTTGAATCCCAAATGATGAAGGTTACCATTTGCAACATTTTCATATTATACATGTGCAAGGTTTAAAAATAACAAACAGTTAGAGCCCGTGTTTGCACATCATTATTCCTTCCACAACCGACAAATGGGTGATGAACCTTAATGTCGCTCAGAACACAATGCTAAAGGAATAAGTGCTACCTGGGTTCAATCCAATTACATAGTTGTAAACAAAGTACAACCCAGCTCCCCATTATTGAATCTTAAACTAATTAATAGGTATGTACATAACCTTCAAATTGTAAGGCATTGACATGTTTTCTTATCTAGGCAAAAGTGAGAGGTAGGATTCACTTCAATCGGCATATTATCTTATAGTTTTATTATTGATGTCACGCATTACTTTACGCTTAGTGTAACAAATATAATCTAGGTCAAGAAATACGTTTTCAATTACACTTGCTAATGTACACCAATTTTTAACAGATATTCATGGTATATGCTAGTAATATTCTAGAATATTCAAGTATATACTAGAATATGTTCTAAGCCTTTTTTTTGCGAAGACCCCACGCTGTCATAACATAATGTAATCACCTTGTACAAAGGGGAGTACCTTTATGTATGCTTCCAAGACCCATCCACCTAATCAATCACCTCGTCAAGTACTAGAATATTTCATATATATATATATATATATATATAAGTTTTTAAAGATTATTAAAGAATATATTGCAAAAATATTATAAAATCAACTACTTTCATATCAAGAAATATATTTTATTTTAATGATTTAGCAAATTGGGAATTCTATTTATTAAAACTCCCACAGGGAATGATTATATTCTTTAGTCCCAAATTTTTCATAGTACTTTTCCATGTGGGAGTTTATAATATTTAATAATTAATTTTTATATAGGCATGTTGTAACCAAAAGACAAAAATATAAATTTAAAGAGTTTGAACCAGTTTCTATTGGTAAGTTCTCCTTTCTCTCTCAAAAACACAAATTGAGAGAGAACATGACATATTATGTGTCACTATATAATGTATCCATTAATAAATTTAATTTACAAGTTCTCGTATTATGCATAATGTAATATATATGAGTTAATAATATATATTACATGAGGCATTACTTTTGTACAATTCTCGGAAATAGCTGTGGGAAGAGATAATTAAGTAATTGCCAATATGGAATTAATAATGTAAGTTCCCGGCGTTTATAACATAATAGAGCTTCCTTGAGACTACACTATCAATAGAATCGAATATATTAAATATTTTACATATTTTGTTAGAATATGCTAGCAAGGAATACGTGGCCCTAGAGAAGAACACACTCTTGCACAAAATCATAGTATTTTAATATTAAGTTTTGTACATGTTATATATTTTAAAGCAGAAATTACTTAATTAAATTAAATTTTTATTTTTATTTTAATATAGAATGTGTATACACTAACCCTAATCTAAAATGGAAAGTGAGAGGAACAACAAAATGTATTACATGTAATTAAAGTTTTAACCATCTATCAAAAACTTATTAATGTTTAATTTCTCAAACAAACTTGTTGAAATCTCCTGAAGTTTGAATTATATATATATATATTCCAAATTATTGAAATCTCCTGAAGTTTGAATTTATATATATATATATTTCCAAATTATTTATGAAGATATTAGTGTACATAAGACATCTTTGTATTTGAGTTTCTCCTAGATGTGTGCATGCACAAACACATACACATGTCCGTGTGCATGCGTAAAATAATGGATACGATGGACGTCCATTACATATATATATAGGTTGGACCCTATTTAGGGTTTTACCTAGGTAGAGAGCAATGGCGCTTGTCAATTCGGTATGTACATTAGATTTCAGCATATGGAAATTTCTTTACTTGTTATATTTGCAGCTACCGAGATGCATTGCTTCCACTCATTTGGACGATATCCAAAATTCCCTTAACTATTTCCCTTCTTGTTTTAAACAGGTAAGCATTGCTGTACGTTTATAAATATAATTTATTCATATTTGTTTTACAGCATGGCGTTGAAGATCCGTTCCAACACATTAATCATCTTTTTAGAGCATGTAAGTAGCCTGAGCATGTTACAACTGAATGGAGAGTTCTTGGAAGATTTCACCACTCATTATAGAACCCCATTGATTATGATCCTCAAGGCTACACATTCAATCTTGAACTCATGTGCTAAGAGACATAAACCAAACTATTACTCACAAGAGGTAAAATCCTGTTTAAACATTATCAACACACACAAGCTGCTCATACTAATTAGAATCATTTTTGCAGCATTTGTTATCACTACTAGCTTCGGTGGATCCAGAGATCGTAATTCTAGCTCTCCAAGTGATGTATGCGTCCAAATGCGTGTCAAAGGATAGCCGTGTATTGTCTCTTTCACGAGCATGGGGAGACAAGGAACAAGGTTTGATTTAGTGTCTTACTTGTCCACAGGTTCGTGTGCTATAAATTATACACTGCAACATGTATATGTTGTTTATTATTACTATAAGCTTGTTGTTTGCAGATATATTCAACTCTGAAGTCTCAGCTCTTTATTTTGAATTCTTCCATCCGGTCAATGGATTTCAAAGAATTGAAATTGAAAAAGTTGAAGAAGACACACTTCAGATGTTCAACAGGTTAGTTTAGATAAATTATACATAGTTTTAATTACAATATTAAATATGTGCATTGATCTAGCATATTTATATAGGCTAATCCAGCAGTTTGATGTGCCACTGGAGGCCCGGTTTGAGCTTCTGACCAGGATACGCTTTGCAAAAGCTTTTCAGGACCCATGCACTCGCAAACAACACGTGTGCATACGCTTTCTTGCACTCAGTGTGTTTCACGTATCGACAAGGAGAGGTGATATATGGAAGATGCTGAAAACACTTATGCTTAACCAGGAGAGTTCTCCAGAGGAAGTTCAAACTCTGGCTCTCTGTGCACTGGCAAATTACATGAAAGATTCTTCACATGACTTCCTAAGGTACACACACTCTCTCTCACACACACACGCACCTTTAGCTAATGTGTTGAACTGTACAGCGAAGAGGAGAAGCAAGGTTTCAAGGACATGGTACAGAAGGCAGTTGCTTCTTTCACTCAGGAATATGAAGAGCACAATGAAGAGTACATACAAGCTTTGCTGAGATTTTCCCATTATGTCGAGCCTAGGGAGTTAGTAGTGGATTTGCTAGTGAAGAAGAAGCACAGGGGCCTCCTTTGCATTCTCATGCAAGGGGACACGCTGAATTCGAAGGTGCTGAAGCAACAACTGAGTCAAGAAATTGATGAGTTTGTTAGCTGCATCGAGAATGAGAAGCTCGCGCAGAAAAGATGCCTACTTATGCAGCTACTTTCTTTGCTTGGATCTGAAGCTCTAGAACCGCACTGCTTGGTCGCCATTTTCAGAAATGGAGACAAGTTTGGTGAAGAAATGTTCCAGCTTGCAGTTGAACAGTTGATTTGTGTGGATGATAAGAAGCTTTACTTGGAGAAGGATGTTCATGAAGCCTTCATGGAAGCTGCAGCAGATGGTTTAATCAAGGTTTACAGGCATCTAAAAGGAAACAAGGAGGTTACAGAGGTCAACCAGGTGGTTATGCATGACTCCTTCTGGAGACTAGAGAGTGAGATCTTTCTGGGGATTGCAAGAGTGGTCAAAGGGCTTTCCAGTAGCTTTGTAGACATATTCATAGAGGTTGCTACAAATGCTTCATCCTTTCAGCTCGAGCGTCTGCAGAAATTTGTCAGGCTAAATGATGAATTTGGTTCCATGTTCATTGAGAAAGGAGGTGTGCAAGCTTTGCTCAAGGCACCACAGATGGCCACTGTTGATGTATTCCGTGGATACCCTTATGCTCACAGACCAAGACTTGAAAGCGAGATAGTGAAAGAGCTCAAGGGGTCTTTGAGAATGGAGGATACTGAGATTTCAAGATTATGTGTAATCTTGGCCTGCCTGGATGCAGTTCATCAGGGGGAACCTCTCGAAGATGAGCTTATGAAGGAGATTGGTATCGTTTATCGAGATGTTACCTGGAGAATCTGCCTCGAGACTAATTCGGAGGAGGAGGTGCTTGATTACGTAGAAGCAATAGAAGATTTTTATCAATGTGCTAGAGACGCGTACAACATGCTTGTTATGGAGGATCTGACCTTTGAAGCTGCAGAGGTGCAACCCTTGTTAAGTGTGAGTATCTGAGAAGGGTGGTGGGGATTGGTCATTATACTCTTGCCAATGGTCTTCTTCAGACTGAAGACACACTTGACAAGTTCTTCAACACCTC